>JAEANM010012912.1:0-14617 GCA_017656035.1 Myanophis thanlyinensis | reverse complement strand
TTTATTGGCTGTGAACCGCCCCGAGTCCTGCGGGAGAGGGGGCGGTATATAAATTGAATTAAATAAATAAATAAATCAGGAAGGGCATCCGGCCAGTAAATGCTCAATTCCATCCAGTTGCCCCAGCTCTACCTCAGATTAAAGGATTATAGGGTTCTAAATGATTTCAGAGATACCACCTACCTTGAAAAAAATGACCCAGATGAGGGACAGATTCCAGATTAGCATGCTCAGTGAAGTGACATTCTTTTAACTGATGAACATTCAAATTCTAGATTATTATAATTAAAAAAATATATGATATATTCTAATTTGTCCCAACAGATCTACCAAAAAGAACATTGCATATGGGTATTGTTTGGATACCATAAAATATCCTGTTGAAACTTTTGTGTTTCTCTGCCTGCTCTTTGACTTCAAATACATTGAGACTATCTGAGTCTGTACAGGCTGTTAAAGTTGTTGACCTTCTGGTCTGAATGTAATCCAGTTGCAGCTAAAGAGCTATACTAGAAAAGATCCTGGGCTCATGCCCATATTTCTCTGCTTTAAATAACTCATTATTTTTATTGGTTAATTCAAGGCTGGCTCTAAATAGAAGACAAGTGCATTGCTTTAGGAGTGAAGACGAACTTCTTACTGCAAACAAATACTAGACCCCCAATGCAAAATTCAGCACTGCCTCACTGATTACCACCTGTTGGCATATCACATTTTCACAAAGAATGGGATACCAATTGGGCCTCTTCTAACATTATGATTGTCTTATTCACTCAGTATCTTAAGGGAACATCTTTCCCTGATTTACTTGGTAATTATATATATTGGTAATTATAAGGATATCAAGGTTTCTGTGACCTGCTTGCACTTCTCTTTTCCCCAGCTAGTTTAGGTGTTGTAAATGCCATAAACTTCTGCCTATTTCTCTGAAACATTTTCAGCGTCTATTTTCCCAAGGTACCTTAACTAGCAGCAACCAGATAGAATGGAATTGGTCCTTTTAATGTATCAGTTAATTTTCTGTAGCTTAGTTTCTTCTGAATAGGCAGGAACCATCAACATAATCATTGAAGAGATGGCAATTACCTTTGAAGTTGGGGAGAAAATATAGGCAAAACTTTTAAAACTTGAATGGATAATAAACTCATTTAGATGAGATGGATAGTATAGAAATGGGATGGATGGATGGATGGACAATCACATTAATAATAAAAATTAACAAGATGTCTTAATATTTTGGAACCTACTAAAAAGTATGGGTTTTTTGGTTTTTAACTTCACTGTAGAATTATATCTGACCACTGTCCCTTTCATCCTATATTATTCAAATTTGCAAACAAAATAAAATAAAGGGCACTGTTTCTCATATCCAAAAAGTAGAAACATGACTTATGTGAGTTCAGCCTCCTAAAAGCTTAATTTACTTGTTTTAAGCTTTTTTTAAAATTCTGCTGATTCAAGTTACAATTTCTTGATGTAGAAGTTGTGTCAAGAGAAGGCAAAATGGTTCTAGGCTGCAAAAATCTAGACAATTGCATGATTGATTAATTGATTGATAGATTATATAGATTTATGCAACTGTCTGACTGTGACTCTAAGTAACTAACAATCATGAAAATAACCACAATGATAACAACAAATCAAATTGCTACAGTAATAATTTTTAAAAATTGCCAATTAAAGCAGAGATGAGTTTTCTGCCTCTTTTTGCTGCCAACTGATGGCTTTCTGGATCTGTGTAACCCAGATACAGTAGCCTAATGCAAGGTGTAATTATTGTAAATGGGATACAGTTATCTACATAATTTAACTTTACACAAAACTGAGAAATAAGTTCTCACTTGGAAAATATTAAATCAAGGTCCCACTTCTGTTATGTGCCAGCAATCCAAAAAGCTGCTTTGTGGCAATATCTTGTTGGATTATATATTGGTTCTCATATCACCAGTCATATAGATATAGATCTTTTACTTTTAAAAAACAGAAGCACCATCAAGCTTTTCCTGTGATCCAAACGCTATCCCTGTATTCCTTAATCTTTAATTCAGAAAAACAGGCATTCAATTAACTCTCAGTTATTTCTGCAGTCTGCAGTCCTCCGATATGCCAAGCAATTTGAAATCCAAGGGGAGATAAACAACATCTAATGGTTAATTGATAGTTTGGTTGATTTGGTCAGAATTAAAACTAATATATTTTGATAGAGGCAATTTGGTAAAAGGACTTTGCACAAAGTTTCCTTATATGCACTGTATGTACATATACTTACACACATATACTAAATAAACACACGAGAAGAAATCCAAGCAAGATGTTGCTTACATTTAAAAATAAAACATAGTTCAGAATTCAAAACTGGAAATAGCCTAAGAAATGCCCAATCTTTTTCCTATTAAAAGAAAATCCTCCTAAATGCTTGAAAGTGAAAACTAGAGAATGTTCCCTTGAAGACTGAGAGTGGTCTTCTTCAGAGGTGAAATTCAACTAGTTCTAGCCTATTCGCTAAAACTGGTAGTAAATTTTCTAAGCAGTTTGGAGAATTGGTTGTTAGAAGAAATCTCCTTTTTTTCCTAGGGTTAATCCATCCAGCCATGCCCACCAAGTCACGCCCACAGAACTGGCAGTAAAAAAAATTGAATTCCACCATTGGTCTTCTTGGGTTACATTAACTTAGGAATCACTAACACCCAGCACTTTCAAGAACAGTTCCACTGCTGTGTTGTCTTGTATGGATATTGAATGTTTAAATTGGTAAATTATATCAGAAGAAACTTTCTTGCTTCCTAGTGTAGGAAGAAAAATCCAGTCTGGTTCCAAGCTGAGAGGGGAAAAAAAATCAATGGAGACTGGCCACAAGGAAAGAAAATCTCTGATTATTTGGTTTCCAGAAACTTCAGTGACAGCAGCATGATTCTGGGGTGGCTGAAAAATGGGTAAGTGAGTGAATGAATCTTTACAGGGTTCTGGGGTTTTGTAATTGAGATGCTCCAGGGGTTGTACAATTTAGTGAGCCTTGTGTCTTTTACTATTTCAAAGGTGGTGGGTTAATCCTATTATGTCCTAAAGGTCATGTCCTATCCTTAGAATTTGGGAGGAGGAATGTAAATTCTTAATCCCATCAGCTCCTACCAACGGCTGTAGCTGTAGCTGAAGGTGTTTTGTTTATGAATAGATTGATCCAGTCTTTTTGAATAGATACAAAATCTGCATTCCTAAAAGTCAGCCTCTCCAAGCTTCTTAGTTTGAAGCTGTTTTTCAATGGCAGGAAGACTGGGGCTGCTTTTTGCCTTTATTAAGATTTTTCTCCATTTTTCCTTTGGGGAAATATTCTGTTCTCTGCCTCTTTTTAATATTAAGAATAAAGATTGTTTTAATCTGGGGAGGGCAGGGCTTCCTACACTAGATTATGGGGACACAAATCTTCCTGAAACAAAGCTTATACATCAGGAATTATCTTGAGAACACAACAGTACTGTCTGCTGATAAACAATCACTTTGAACTGGGACTCTTTTAATCAAGGTCTTCTAATGACAGGATGATTAGAATCTTAGGAGAGGTGACATATAAATCAATGTATAAATCAATAAAAATAAATAGAGGACAAGATACTTTGTTTTGTTAAAGATGGGACCAGTCAACACTTGGAGATCAAGACAGATCACTGTCCCACATGGCTTCCTTTCTAAATCAAAGAAGACCTATGATGTGGTGATGTGATATTTTTTTTTCTCCTTTTGAACAAGGTAAAAGTAGTAGTACCATATTTCTAAATAAGTAATTTGAGTAAGAACAAAAAAAAATGAAGAGGGGAATTTGAAAGAGTAGGGGGAAAAAAGAGAGGAAAGTTAAATCACCAAGACAACATAACATAGGAACATGGGACATTATGCATCTACTGTATTAATATTTAACATTAACAAGTGATTCATACAGAAAAAGAAAAGGAGAAAGAAAAGTAATGGTGGGAAATTCATATATAGCTTTCCACAATCAAAGCAATATTTATGGTAAACTCTTTTTATCAGAATTATGCAATGGGTCTATGTATTTGTTTCTTTAATATTTACAAGACTTACAGTACACGGACAGTCGGACACCTATTCCATACGATGATTCTCAGCGGCTCACAACCTATTAAAATCATTGTTAAAAAACCATACCTACTGGAGAGTTTCCGTATAGTGCTAGCTTTATTTTCTTAAACATAGCTGTCTCTGCTAATCAATGTTGATGAGAGTACAAACAGGTCCTGGGGAGACAACTGCAACTTTCTTTTTGCCACCCTACAAATCCAGCTGAATTGTATATACATGATGACAAGGCTAAGGCTCAGAGGACAAAATTGACTTTGATTCTGCTGATAACTTCTGCCGCATGAGCTATACTTTCACTGTGACTGTATCTGTGCAGAAGTGAAAATTCTACAAGAAAAGAAAGATAAATCTCTGTTAGAATAATTACATAGCCATACGCTATGGCCCATTTTTGCCCCGGGTTCTAATGTTACAATCAAGTGATGACCTAAAAGAATGAGAATTTCACACTATTCCGTGTTCGGAAGCTATGACCTACTTGAGCATTGATGCTAGGAGCTAACCTTAACACTTATTTTTAATGAAGAGTCAGATTCATTTATCACAACCAGAATGCGAGCATTCTCTAGATTGACAGCCCACAGAGGCTTCAGGGGAAAGATACTGCTATTCACACTTTCAAATCCCAGCTCACTGTGTGACTCAGATACCACTCTCTCAGACTTTATCTTTACTTCCTATTGTTAGACATTTGAGCTTTGAGCCATTTTACCTACTGCAGCATTTAATTTGTATGATGTTTGTTTCTTCAGTTCACGTGTGCGTACTATGTAGCCTGTCTCTGGTTCTTTAATGTTTCTTTCCTTTCATTGATGTCCTCAGTCAGATTTCATATTATTTCATGGCTGCAAACCCATTCAATAGAAATGGAAACCCTAGTGTTGCTGATGTTCAACTCCTGAAATTTCTCAGAATAACAGAGTTGGAATGAACCTTGGAAGTTTTCTAGACCAACCTCAAGCAGGAAAGACTATACCATTTCAGACAAATAATTATCGAATCTCTTTAAAAACCTCCAATGTTGGAACACTCACAACTTCTAGAGGCAGGTTGTTCCACCGGTTAATTGTTCTAAATATCAGGAAATTTCTCCTTAGTTCTAGGTCAGTGGGAGCAAACCTTTTGAGCACCAAGTGCTGAATGTGAGAGTGTCTGCGTCTTTCGTGCATGTGCAGTTGTGTGTGCATGCGCAGTTGTGCACACATACACAGTTGCATGGGAGTCTCATGCATGTACAGTCGTGCACAACATGTGCAGTGTTTTAGCACATGTGCAGTTGTGCACCACTCACATGTGCCTTTTTAGCACATACACAGTCATGCATGGCTCACACACAGCATTTTAGTGCATGATCAGTCATGTGCAACTTGTGTGTGATTTTTTGCATGCACGTGCACTTGCGCAGGAGTCATGCATATGTGCAGTCACACAGGAGTCATGTGCATGCATGCATGCGCAGTCCACGAGTTGGGGTGACTACTGGCATGCCGGTAGAGATGCCTCTATGTGCCAACTTGGGCATGCATGCTATAGATTTACCATCATGGTTCTAGGTTGTTTCTTTCCTTCCATCCATTGCTTCTTGTCCTGCCTTCAGGTGCTTTGAAAAATAGGTTGGCCCTCTGCTGTCATATCAGACCGTAGTCATTCCTTTCATTAAACTAGACATACCCAATTCTTGCAATTGCTTCCAGTCCCCTAATCACCTTAGTTGCTCTTCTCTGCATCTTTCTAGAGTTGTGTTTGTTGTGGCTGCTGGGAGTTGTAGCTGAGTAACATATGGATGATCATAGATAATCTACACATGTACAAAGCACACACAACTCAAGTAGATGTATACACCCAGGACAAGTCTGGGGTGACAGGACAACAGGTTGCAGTCCCTATGCAAACTCTGAAGGACAATAATGCTAAAGAAGAATATACATTCGTTTTGCAAACAAAATAATAATAATAATAATATTGCTGCTTAAGAAGCTGCACTTCTGTGTCAGGTATAAATGGAGTAGATCTTGTTATGGTAGTTAAGAAATGGTTCTTCCCTTTCTAAAAAGAGTTTACTCTGTTTCTTATTCAGTAACTAGAATTGCTCATTTACCAAAAAGAATAAATCAGCAAAGTAAGTGGTTCTTCAGATTCAATGTATTTGTTTTATCTAATTCCTCACTGAACTGTTTAATTATTAGGTGTCCTTCAGAATAGTATTATACTTTTCACTTCTAATTCTGCAATAGTTCTCCTTTTTTTTTCTTGCCATGAAAAGAAAATCTTCCCGGGCAAAGTAAGTGTGCTTATTGGAGGAAGAAAGCTGTATCTGGGATTTTCTTTCTAGCAGGCATTCTGTTGAACAACTCTGAGTGTTACAATCCAATCTTGCTTGAGACAGGCATCAAACTTTTATAGCTGAAAAACAGGATCAGCTAAGCAGCAGTCAGAACAAATGCTTGAATTCACTATTTAATCTTACACTATTGCCCTGAAGTTCATTCGTGTCTTTCCTTTCCTCATGATTCTACCACAGACTTCTTAAAGGGATAAATTAGCAGAAGCAAAGCTGTACTCGGTGTTCAGAGTAATTGATGTTTGGGGTCAATTTCTTACCAAGAGCAAGTAGAACACTACGTCAGGTCCAACAAAGGCTTGAGACATTTCTGTAACCTATCAATTTGAGAGGTAGGAGAACAATTTGATCATTTTAGTAGACAGGAATTGTTCACCTTCAAACCGGTGCTAACAAGGACACGGTTGTTTTGCAGTCATCCAGCATAACAACTGCAGAAGGAAAACAACAGTATCCAAGGATATATGCCAGTGATGGGGAACCTTTTAGACACTGAGTGCCCAAACTGCAAGTCTCTCTCTATCACACCGCATGCGCACAGCATAGACCCAAAGACCAGCTGGCCAGTGGGAGACGGGGCATCACAACACTGGCTGTGTTAAGTATTCAAAGAAAGAGTGAAGTGAAGGTTTCACTCAGGTCCTCCATTTAGGCAGGAGAAATACTCAAATATGATTGGTTTACAATGTTGCAAGCTGGGTACAAAAAGGCTAGCCTGCCAGCACTATTTTGCTGGGTTTCAGAGAGAGTTGTCACTATTTAAATAAAGAGTTGAAGTCACTCCATGAGTCTCTGTGGTCTTCTTGAGTTCAGAACAGAACACTGGCGATGAAGGTGGGATTCTGAAGAAGACAGAGACACAGAGCAAAACCCAGCCAATACAAAGAACAGGATGAGACGAGCAAGTCATCCATCAAATGACCATTGCAAACCTGTTGCATTGGCAGCATCCAAGATGAACAGCACATGCACCACCCATCCCTAGCACAGAAAACTGGGACTTGTACATAGACCAATTTGAATGCTTTCTGGAAGCTAATGGCTTTCTCGGGTTATCAGACAATTGGAAGAGAGTCATGTTCCTGAGTTACTGTGGCTCTGAGGTATTTGAAATGGCCAAAGCTTTGTTGGCTCCTACAGCTGTATGAGCAGTGCCCTGAGCCACCCTGCTGGATACCCTCAAGATGCACTATGTGCCAGCACCCTCCAAGATTGTATTGCAGCATGAATTTCACTGACGGGTCCAAGAGGAAGGCGAATCAATAAACAAATTCGTTGCAGTGCTCCGACGAGCCGCCATCCACTGTGAGTCCTGTGAACTACTAGATGAACTAGATGAACTACCTAGATGAACTACTGTTGGACAGACTGGTCTGCGTGATGAGAGACAAAAACCTCCAGCAGCATTTGCTGACCAAGCCTAACCTCATGTTGCAATTGTCATTAGGTGAGGCCAGAGCAACCGAGAATTTTGCAAAAACAATGGCAGTACTAAAGAAAGAGGTCAAACCACTAACCAACGAAAAAACTGTTGTCGCCCAGCAGGTCCACACCAAACAAGATGAAGAGACCAATGACGATGATGACATCTATTGCATCAAAACAGGGCAAGACACCAGAACTGAGGGAAATAGCGAAAAGATGTCATGTGCCAGCTGTGGAGGAAACCACTCCAGATCAACATGCCATTTCAAAGAGGCCATCTGCTGGAATTGCAGCAGGAAAGGCTATTTGGCACAAGTGTGCTGTGCATGCAAATTCGTTAATCCTAGAGAGACTCAACTGGTGGGAAATTCAAATTTCAAACATGGCCTAGCAAGCAAGAGCAACAGAGGTGGAAATGACAGAGAACCTGAATCAACCCGCACATATCACACAATCATAGAATAGACAACCAGCCAAAGGAAAAGGAAACTCCAAGCTACCATCTTCATTGAGGGATCGCCGTGCAGAATGGAAATCGACATGGGGTCATCTATAACAGTCATAGCCTGGTACACTATCAAAAGGCTGGTGCCAAACATTGTGAAGAGAGATCTAACGTAGCAGAATCTACAACTGAAAGACTATCAAGGAAACTACATTCCAGTCATCAGAAGCATCAAATTCCAGGTGGTTTTTAAGAAGTTCAGAGAAAAATTGGAGCTGACAGTGGTGGATGGCGAATTGCCAAGTCTGCTTGGTCTTGACTGGTTCGAGCCCCTTGGAATAGAAGTAACCGGTATCAACGCAACATGGAAAGATGATGACTGGAACAAGTGAATCAATGAATTTGCTGATGTTTTTGATGGGTCATTAGGCAAGTACAAGGGGACCCCTCTTTCTTTTAATATTGTCTCAATAGTACAACCAATTGTACATTTATTGCATTCACTAAATGCATGCACAGGAAATACTTTTTCAAAATTAGATTTGGCCCAAGCATATCAGCAGCTGCCAGTGGACGACGCCACTGCTGATGCTCAGATGATCGTTACACACAGAGGTGCATTCAAATGCAAACGTCTGCAGTTTGGTGTCAGCATCGCCCCTGGCATCTTCCAAAGCTTGATGGAAAGATAATTAATTGGAATCCCCAGGGTTATGCCCTATTTTGATGATGTTTTAATTTTGCCTAATAATAAAGAGGATCTATTAACCCAATTAAAAAAAGCACTTAGTGGGTTTCAGGAGGCAGGCTTGAAAGTGAAATGTGAGAAATGCCAAATAGCAGTGCCTAGGGTAGAATTTTTAGGATATCTTATTGATGGATCAGGGATCTGCCCCACAGCTAGTAAAGTCAAGGCTATCAAAGAAGCACTGACCCCAACGAATTGGACTGAGCTCCAGGTTTTCTTGGGGTTATTGAACTTCTGTAGCATTGTCCTACAGCAGAAAGTGACAATTGCTGAGCCTTTGCACAGGCTCCTTGACAGGAAGGCAACCTGGACCTGGGGCTGGAGGGAAGCAGCTGCTTTCACCACTGTCAAAAAACTTTTATTGTCTGACAGTTTGCTGTCTCAATTTTCAGAATCACTACCTGTCATTATAATGTGTGACACTTCCCTGTTTGACGTCAGGGCTGTTTTGAGCCACCGGATGCCTAACAAGTTGCAGGCACCAATTGCTTTTTATTCTCGAATTTATTCTTATCGGTGACTGAAAGAAACTACAGCTGGACTGTGAGGCATTGGCTGCAGTGGCCAGAATTAAAAAATTCCATGAATATTTGTACGGATGCCCTTTTGATTTGATTACCAACCACAAGCCACTGTTGGGACTGTTGGCCAGGGATAAGCCGACACTGAACATTTTATCAACTCGTATGACAAGGTGGACTATATTTCTGGTGGTGTACAACTACAAACAGTCCCATCGCCCAGGAAAAGTTTTGGGAAATGCAGATGCCCTCAGCAGATGCCTATTACCTGACATAGGCTTGGATCCAGCCCCTGCAGCACAGATCCTTCTCATCAAAAACTTACCAAATAGACCAGTCACAGTGGCAGCGGTAGCCCAACAGTCAGCATGGGACAAGACCCTCGCTAAAGTATTGGGATGGGTTTGGCAGGAGTGGCCCAAGGGGCCAGGTGATGACGTGTTTAAACCATTTTTCATGCAGCAGCATGAATTCTCTACCCAAAAACATTGTTTATTGTGGGGGGGGGGAAAGTGATTGTGCCCCCAGGTCTACGGGAACATGTTTTAAATGTATTGTATGAAGGTCATCCAGGCACAGTCCAGATGAAGGTGTTAGCACGTAGCTACATTTGGTGGTCCCACATAGATAAGGAGATTTCCCTGCGGGTGGAGACCTGCCCCAAGTGTCAGGAGTCTAGGGCAGCCCCATCAGTGGCAACAGCTATGGAATGGGAACATCCAAAAGCTCCTTGGTCATGACTGCATATTGATTTCAGGGGGGCCATTCCATGGGCCAATGTTCCTAGTCTTCATAGACACTTATTCTAAGTAGCTAGAGATCAAACTGATGCAGTCCAGCACAACGGAGGCAATCATCTGAGTACTGACGGGGCTGTTTGTCACACATGGAATTCCAGATATCATAGTTTCAGATAACTGGCCACAATTTACAGCCAAGCCTTTTCAGGCATTTTTAGCCAATCTGGAAATCTGTCATGCCTTGGTTGCTCCTTTTCATCCGACCAGCAATGGTCAATTTCAATAGATGGTAAGAGCCACCAAGGAAGCACTGTCCCGTATTAGTGCAGGTGACTGGCAGGCTAAAATCGATAAATTCTTAGCAGTCCAGCGCGTTACTCCAAGTGCCTCCACAGGCCGCTGCCCATCAAAGCTACTAATGGGACATTGCCTACAAACAGAACTAGACAGGTTGCACCCCAACTACTCTGAAGAAACCCCTTTAGACTCCACGAGTAAAATCAGGGTATTCGGAGAAGGCAGCAAGGTGCCCACAACTACAGCGGGGGTGCACTATGGGTTCTGGCAACAGTCATTGCTATCTTGAGGCCAAGATCATACAGGGTAGAGTTAAAGGATGGAAGAGTGTGGAAGAGACACATAGATCAATTATGAGGGAGAACAGTAATGATCGAAAAACCCAAAAGGAATGGAACCTCAAATACAGACACTCTTAAACTCCACAGAGAGATAGAAATAGAAGTGAATGGCTCAGCGAAGGAAGCCATAGTTCCCAGGGAGGTCAGTCACAAATCAGACTCAGATAGCAGGGCCAAGCCCCATGCTGGGGAGCCCAGGAGAGGCAGCAGACCCCACTGTTAGGCCCAACACTTCAGAATCAAGTGAACTGCGCAGGTCAGGGCGAACAAGACAATGTCCTGCTTATTTACATGACTATATCACTTGACCCTGCAGAATCCAATCCAGGCAGGGAGGGGTGTTAAGTATTCAAAGAAAGAGTGAAGTGAAGGTTCTCACTCAAGTCCTCCTTTTAGGTGGGAGAAATAATCATATATGATTGATTTACAATGTTGCAAGCAGGCTATAAAAAGGCTAGCCTGCCAGCAGTATTTTGCTGGGTTTCAGAGAGAGCTGTCACTGTTTGAATAAAGAGTTGAAGTCACTCCGTGAGTCTCTGTGGTCTTCTTGAGGTCAGAGCAGAACAGGCAGCTTGTAAGAAATGAGATATTTTACTTTCACAAGCTTCTGTTACATCATTTGTAGGGAAACTTCTGTTTCTCTGCAAACAAAGGCGAGAAACACCATGGAGAAACATGGTGGAGCTGAGCTGGGGCAACAGTGCGCATGCCCACAGAGAAGATTCTGAGTGCCACTTCTGGCACCCGTGCCATAGGTTCACCACCACTGATATATGCTAAAGAGCGAATCCTGTGACTTTTAGATATTGCCAAACTACAATGCCCAATAATTTAAGCCTGCCCTATTTTTGATTTATGGAAAGACAGGGAAATATTTTTGGGAGTAGAGGAACAATTTTAAACCCTTAAGGCCCCACCCAGCAGAATAGGTCAATGATGTTAGGGGGTAATTCTTTTTATTTTCATGAGCTTCTGATCTTTTATTTGCATTTATCTATTTATTATCTATTTATTTATTCTGCTTTTATTTTTATGACTAATTCAAGCTGGTGAACATATCTAATACTCTTCCTCCTCCTATTTCCCAACAACAGTCCTGTGAGTTTGGTTGGGCTGAGAGAGAGTGACTAACCAAAAATTACCCAGCCAGCTTTCATGGCTAAGTCAGGATTAGAACTCACAATCTCCTGGTTTATAGCCTGGTGCCTTAACCACTAAACTAGTTGGTTCTCTACTTAGCTGTCTAAACTATCTTACAGTGGAAATAGCAAGAAATTTTATCAGTCTGCGGTGATTTGCTGTGGAAATCTCCATGCTGTAATCTTGAGGAGCTATGGGTAATGGGTGTGGCTCAAACAAGGAGGTGATTTCCACATGGCCCATCTATGCACTGCCATTTCTAATCCATAGGGATCAAGGAAAACTGATTTTCATTATTATTATTTTCTTCCATTGAATCGTGTCCAGTGTTCAGATATTGCAATTGAGAGATTTAGACCATGGGTCTCCAACCTTGGAAACTTTACAATTTGTGGATTTCATCTCCTAGAATTCCTCAGCCAGCATGCACAGGTTGGAGACCCCTGGCCTAAACTATATTTGTACATTCAACTATATAGCAATACAACTGAAGGAGAGTTTGCAAAAAGTTGTCATTCTAACTGAACCTGCTTTTCCACTTATCTAATATGTACAACTGAGCAGAAAATTGTTAAGCCATAATTACACCATTAGGGTCATTTTGCAGATTAAAAAATGCAAATAAATTATTAAAGGTAAAGGTAAAGATGTCCTACTCTAAGGTGCGTTCATCTCCATTTCTTAGTCAAGGGAACCAGCATTGTCTGCAGAAGTTTCATGTGGCCAGTATGACATCACCCTGCAGCACATAGTATATGGAGAAACATGAGACACTGTTATCTTCCCACCAAAGTGGTACCTATTTATCTACTTGCATTTTCATGCTTTCAAACTGCTAGGTGGGAAGGAATTGGGGCAAGAACAGAAGCTCACCCCATCACAATCTTTCAATTTTCCAGCTGACACGCTCAGCTTCTTAACTAATGAGCCTTTGCATTCCCCCAGATAAATTATTATATGCTTTTAATTATTGTATAAGAATAGGAGGTTTGTCTCATATTATTTGGTTTTTTATTTTCCTAAACATAGTTACAACAACTTAGGTATGTGAGGCTTCCCTTCCTTTCTTTCAGATATCTCCCACTCTCTCTTTTTAAATATTTCCAAAAGGCAGATACACCATTCAAGTGATTTACAGTCAGTTAACATCACCCTGAACACACAAATATTGAGGCCTTTAGAAAAAAGCTGTTTCTCCTTTCCAAGATATTATTTCAAAAGCAAAATAAGACCTCAATAAATATGCACATCCAGCATTCTGGCACATGAGTAAAACCAGTTCCTAGGCTTGGCAAAAAGGCTAAATCACCTCCAATTTCTAATTCACTATTTTAATAAAGAATTCAGTCAAGAGGTGTCAGAAACATTTTCCAGTCGATACAAAACAAAGCACAGGTTGCAGTCCACTTTACTACCAAAACATAATAGGAAGCTTAATATTCAAGAATGCTTAGACATTGGTTTTCTGGGAAGCCTCAGCAGGACTGGTCCTCCATTTCCTGCCAGCTTATAAACAGGTTCACACAGTGGGGACTTTTATGTGATGGATATGGAAGTCACGTAAGTGACTTATGTGGGAGGGAAATTTAGATTGATCAATCAGTGCTTTGAGTGGCTTGATCAGATATCTCTCAAAAGAATATCATACAGTTGAATCATAAGAAATTTAGCCTGGAAAGCATAATTGGAGAAGTTGTGGGTTGATTTTGCCCCAATATGTCCTCTCGTTAGGTCTAAAAGTTGAGAGGAAGAGTCCCATCAGTCTAAATATTTTATCTATATACCCAGAATCAGCCAGCACAGGTATTAATATTTGTCATATACTTTGACAAATACTACACAACCCATGCCCTGTTGGGTCATCATTTCAAAAACATTTCCTTGCCTAAACAAAGAAAAAGTTCAGAGCAGAGAAGAGCTACTAAGATAATCAAAGGCCTGGATACGAAAACCTCTGAAGAATGGTTGCAGGATTTGGGTTTGGCTAGTTTAGAGAAAAGAAGAATTAGCATGACATGATAGTACTATTCCAATATTTGAAAGGCTGCCATAAAGAAGAGAGGTCAAATTATTCTCCAAAGCACCAGAGCAGGACATGAAACAATGGTTGGAAACTAATCAAAGAGAGAAGCAACCTGACATTAAAGAGGAACTTTCTAAGAGTGAAGACAATTAAGCAGTGGAACAGCTTACCTTCAGAAGTTGTGAGTGTTTTGTCACTGAAGGTTTTTAAGAAGGGTGGACAGCCATGTGTCTGAAATGGTACAGAGCGGGGGGCTGGACTAGAAGACCTCCAAAGTCCTTTCCAGCTCTATTCTATTCTATTGTAAGAAACTGAATGACATGGGTGAGCAAAAATGCAGTGAATCTAGGAGCAGTTTCTGACTTCCTACCAACTTCCCCATTGAGGTTCCTTGTGGGACACTAGCAGGGAACAATGGAAATATTCCTTCCTTCTTTCTCACCCTCCATCCTTAGAGTTCTTGCCAGATTCCCCATTTACTTTGCTTATTTATTTATTTAT
>JAEANM010012911.1:0-14617 GCA_017656035.1 Myanophis thanlyinensis | reverse complement strand
CTGCTGTGAACCGCCCCGAGTCCTTAGGGAGAGAGGGCGGTATATAAATTTAATAAATGAAATGAAATGAAATGAAATCCTCCTGCTGCAGAAAGGACCAATTGCCTAACTTCAGAGCAATTGGTCAGTCCGGTCTTGGAACTGGAGGAAGAATAATGCAGAGCTGGGCTCATCTTTTTTTGCACAAGGTGGTTCCTTTTATATATAAAAAAAAACATAGGCTGGCTCTTTTCAGATAACCTTGAATGTGTCTGGAGGTAAGTTTGGAATTGAACAATTGAAGTAAAACACATAAAGAACCATATTATACAATATAAAGAGCTGTATTATATACCACACAAAATATAATACTGGTCCAGTGTCTGATTTTATTAATATAAATGATGCTGTGCTTCAGTGGCTAGATGTT
Organism: Myanophis thanlyinensis; assembly: GCA_017656035.1. Lineage (NCBI taxonomy): Eukaryota > Metazoa > Chordata > Lepidosauria > Squamata > Homalopsidae > Myanophis > Myanophis thanlyinensis. The sequence goes on along the minus strand of JAEANM010012911.1, from coordinate 14,208 downwards.
GTCTTGGACATTTGGTATTTGAACATAGATTTTTTAAAAATTTGTTTTATTGTGTTTTACTAATCTAAGTGAAATGTTAATATATTGTAATCCATGTATGATGTGCCATAGGCTAAATGAATGAATATACCATACCCATCAGTCTGAGAATTTAAACAAAAGAAATAGAGACAACAATCTCTCCTCAATTTTCCACTGATCCATGATGGAAAACTCAGCTGAAGTCAGGGCAGCGTGCATACGTTGTTAGAACAGACTGGCCTCTAGTCTGTTCTAACAACATATGCATGCTGCCCTGACTTCAGCTGAGTTTTCCATCATGGATCAGTGGTAGTGAGTAGTGTTATATAAATTAAGTGTGAGAACACTTAATTTATATAGCATGGACAGGAAATAAGGCTGTCCATCATGCCCTGCTTACATACAATTTATGTAAAGCATGATTCAGGAAGCATGGATCAACATCCCAAAGATATCAACCGGCCTCAGAATTACAAATATGAGGAAGGTGGCCTCTTGCCAACGTAAGTGCTCATCGCCCAATTGCATGGTATCAGTATAGCAACTAATCAGACTGCGCTGAAACAAGCCTGCATGTCATCTCAGGACTTTCCCAATGTACTGCAACACATTTGCTTTATATGACCTTCCAAGCTTCTGATAATACAACACATACTTCTGATTTCTGCAAGGAGTGTTGTCTTAAGCAGGAAGTTGTGGTGAGCTGCCAATGTGGCTGGTGAACTAGATTAAGCCACTTCTAAACTCTAATCTTCCTAGCTCAACGGATACTTGTCACTCCTGCCTCACTAGAAGGCCAGCTGCAAGAACAGAAGGTGTTCGACTACCTTAGCATGGGCAAATAGAACATTTGTTATCCATTCTTGGTCCTCCCAATTAAGGAAAGTGACTTCCATTTAATGCATTTTTGCACTATGCTGTATTCCATCACAAATCAAGCCAGGATAGGGAGTCCCCAAGATGGCAAAGTTTCAGGTCAGAGCCTGTCCCTTCTTGACCAGCATGAAAACAAGAAACAGATTGTAGTTATTGATAGGGTCATACCTTTAATGCAGGAGTGGAAAACTCCAGTCCTTTTATGACTTGTGGACTTCAACTTCCCTTCAACTCCCAGAATTCCCAAGGCAGCCATGTTGGCACAGGAATTCTAGGAGTTGAAGTCCACAAGTCAAAAAGGGGCCATAGTTCCCTACCTCTGCCTTAATGACTGCAAAAACATCCAGACTAAATTAAGAACTGGAAGCAGTGGGCTGGAATGATAGACATTCATGCTCTTAAACTTCTTAAATGCCTTGAAGTATCTTCCAATTATACTGTCTCTTGTTTCCCCTCAAGGTCTCAGTGAGAAGAAATGTTCCCTTAATCTCAGATGGTTTTGTTCAAGATCAACCTGAAGACTGGGCATCTGCTTTCTCAGAGGTATTTCTCTATCTTCTCCCTAATCCAAACAGAGCACAGGTAGCATAATTTCCACGCGGGACAGTTATATACATGTATATAAAATGCTTCATTTTCTTGCTTTCTGCTCCCACGTTTTAGGTCAAAACTGGAACGTCCTCCATTTGGCAAATAGTCTTTCATGTGGGCTCCGAGAAGAGGTCGATGCTGGTTGAAGAAGCTCAAGCTGCCGGTTATGGGATTAACATGACAGAGACCAGGATTGTGTTGAGAACTCCCTACAATACATCTGAAGCTCAGAAAGTGGAAGTGAGCTCACTTTAATTTTCAGAACATATGAAGATGCAGGACAGAAGGCAGTGGCAAGAATCCATGTATTTAGTAATGTTGTTTAGCTAAAATAACCATAGATCGTGGGAATAGGTGTTCATTTCTACCCCTCTCCATTAGTACGGATAGGCACGTGGGATTGGTGCCTTCAATCTAAAGAACTTGGTGACATCCCTGATCCTCTACCCACCTATCTCTCTGTGGATCAGGGATACTTGCTCTTTTAAAAAAAATATAATGTCATCAAATGTGATTCATCTATAGAGATATATTTTATTCCATGTCCTGAAGATCTGGCAATTTCACACTTGGGCAAAGTAAAAAGTTGGAAACTTCTTGCTTCTCTTTCAGATCAGTGGGATCCCTTTTTCTTCTGTGAGATCCAGTACCTACTTCAAGCAGCGCTGGTTGTTCCTCATAGTCGATACGGCTGTGGCCTGCCCTATAGGTGGGTAAACAGAGTAATGATCTCCAAGCTATGGATCTCTAGCCTAATCTCTGAAGGTTTAGGTTTCCCTCCTTTTAGCCTTGTACTATCTTTTCTCTTCTATCCTATTACTCCCTAGATGGTGTAACCTACACTGAACAAACAATAACTTGGACTATCCCAAAGCAGGTTTCTCCTCTTCTAATTGGAGCTGGTACAATCAAAGAATTGCACATACAGATGGGTGTCGACTTATACAAACTGTCAACCCAGGATATAAAGAGCCGAGGTTACATGCTGGCTAGTAACAAGGATGCCATTATAGTAAAGATACCCATTGGTGCACTGGGTGGTAACTACAAGGTAGGCATGGGAAATGTTTTGGATATTAAAGGTTACTATAGGTGATGGTGCGTTATAAAGAGGGGTTGCTGTATATACTGATGAGTCAGGTGTTCTGATGCGAGTTTTTAAATTTTCTCTTAATTTTTATTGTGTTGAGTCCATTGTAATACAATATAGCTCATCTGTTTCTTAAGCCACAATAAAAGGGAAAAGCACCTTTTTTAGGAGCTGTGAAAAAAATCAATCTCTTAAAAACACAAGCTGCTCATCCTTAGTCTAGCATAAATAAGAACACATTCCAGATGTTCGTTTATTTTTCACATTTTTGAATTGCACATCTCCCTCAGAGAAGGGCTGGTGAATTCCTACTGTCACAAGCCCTAACATGGCCAATAGTGAGAGGTGATGGAGGGTGTAGTTTCAACATCATTTGAAGAGCCACATTTTTGCACATTTTTGACCTATCAAGATACATTATTTGAAGTGGGGAGAAGAAAAATAAATGGTTGACCACAGTTCAGCTTCTGCTTCTGAATGGTACAGTGCATTGAAATGTCAGATTGATGACAACATCAAGAAAAGAACAAACTGGATTTTTAAGGAGGCTGCCCATTTTTAATACATGTTTTGCCTTGATATATGTCCACTTTAAAGCAATTACCAGTTGTTCTTGTCTTCCAGAGTCACGTGGTTGATAGAAAACTGATGATCACCTACAGAATCAACACCTTTGTGGAGCATTTGTGGGAAGATAATAACAGAGTTATTACGAAGCATTTTATGCTGAAGAAGATCAGCACACCTTTGCAGCTTGCACCCATCAGGATTATAGACCGTGAGTAGTTGTTTTTAAAAGAAATTAATATAGGTAAATGTAACCAAGTATCAAACACATACTACCATATGTGGTGGACATGCAAAATAGCTAAGGAATTTCAGCATCTGATTCAGACGTGGTTAGAAGAAATGGTTGAACAAACTTTGGAATTCAAACCAGAATTATTCCTACTAGGAATTATAATAGAAGGGTATAGTAAAGGGTCTCTCTATCTAATACTACACATTTTGACAGCAGCAAGAATGGTATATGCCCAGCAATGGAAGAGTGAAAATACCCCTTCCAAAGGGAGATCAAAAAGAAAGTATTGGTAGGCGCAGAAATGGATATATTGTGACGTTAGAACTAAAAAATAAGGAAGAGGCAGAATATTATGATATTTGGAACAAATTTTACCAGTGGTTGGAAGAGAGAGGTGGGAGTTGGAACAGGAGATAATTAGGATTAATAGATCCAGAATGTGATGGTATATAGTTAAATGAGTATATAGGGCAAGATAATTGTATAATATATAATATAAAATTAGTAATGAGTATGTATGTTATTTGTTTTGTATTTTTAGTATGTACGGCGGAGATGTCACTGTGTCTATACATTTAATATATAAACAATAATAAAAAGTATTTAAAAAAAATTGATACAGGACAGTAGAAAGATGCCTCTTCTATAATCTTCTGTAGAAGATGCTATTTTCTATAAAGATAACACTGCATAAAAGGCTTCTAATGAGGGAATGTTCTCTATTGCCCCCTAGTGGTTGGTAAGTCACCTAGATATGTGGGCACGCTTGAGTTTTGCAAGATCTGACTTTTAAAAAAGCTTTAGTAGAATAATAATTAACATTTAGATGGTCATTTAAGCAGGACCTGTTGTCTATCATCCCTAATGTTTCATCTGCACGCTCATTAGTGTACCACAAGCTGGTTACTCAGATAAGTTCAGAGAATTATAAAAGCTGTTGAAAAATATCTCTGAAGAAGGCAAATTGGTAAACAACTTTTTAATGCAATGTTGCCAAGAAAACTGCATGGGTGTGTGTCCATGAAGTCATCAAGAGTTGCTTGAAGGGGATTTTATATTACTGCAGAGCACCACTCTAGGCAACCACACCCACCATCTTCATTTCCTTAAGTGCTGGAGATCAGTTAGACATTAAAAACACACACACATGTCGTGACATGTTACTGCCATCTTTATCCCTCAATAACAAGGAGTAGAGAAACGGGGCAGAAAACAAAGGTCTTTTGATTAAGTTATAAAGCGAGGGTCAGAAGACGACAAAGAGGTGGCTCTGGACTTCTTAACAGACAGAAAGCAATAGGGTTTTCTTAGAGGGAGTGGTGAAATCCAGGACATCTTATCCAGGGTCCCCCTATAAACCTGGCTGAACCCTTCTTGATGTGCTGTGTGCATATATAGATCAAGTTCAAGATCAAGCTTTATTTGTCACATACATAACACATATATGACATGCATTGAAATGCTTATGCAACTGCCAAATTGACCAGTGTCTATTCAGCGCCACCGTCCCAGGTCTCCATGACAGGTCTCAGCCCTTTCAGTCCTCGGCTGTTTTTTGAGGCTGCTGCCTTTGCCTCATCAGGTCTCTGATATAGAGAGGAATCTGCAGTGTGTGGAGAGAGAGAGAGGAAAAATCTGAAAAGTCAGCTTCACTGAGGCTTAGCATGTCTATTTGCAGCCTTTTGCATGAGTGGGAGCAGATGGCAAAGGAAGAGAAAATGCACCACTTTTGACAGTAAGGGTTGACAGTAAGAGACCCAGAAAATGGGCATTGGGTAGCAGCATGTGCATTGTTCGTTCCTGTTGTACACTATCTCATTCCTACTATCCTAGCTTTTAAAAAAAAACACCCTCAACAGAAACATAACAAATTGCTGTTTCTGGACAAGGAACACTCCTAAACCTTTCATGATCTTTCCAGTGGATCCCAGCCCTATTCCCTGCCCATTACTGATAAAGACCACACTGGCTGATGATGCTTTGCTTTGTATCATGCCAACTTTCCAAACAAGTTATTTAAAAGTTCATTCAATGCTATCCACATGAAATAGGGTAGGAGAGTTTGGTGGACATCAGGAGGTATCTCTGTGAGTACAGTGGTGCCCGTGAGCATCATATTGGCTGTTCAAATCTTAGAATCGGCCAACGGGGCTCATTCACAAAGCAGCTGCAGGAAAAGATGAGAGGGAATGTCAAGACCAAAGCAGACTTTTCCTTCAAATGGTTTTCTTCCCCTTGCAGATACAAAGATAAATCTCAAGCTCTTCAATGCAACGGTTGGCTCCTTCTTGCCAGATGTAGACCTGGTTGGTGTGACAGTAGGTCATTCAGGGCCCTTGCCGTTGCCTGAGGCTGAGAAATGGGGCTGTAAGATCATTGAAATCAAACATCCTGACGGCAGCAAAGATTACCTCGTGCAGATCTCATTTGATAGTCCTGGAGTTGAGAAGGAGGTATGAACAGATATCAGTTTAGGCCTTGTCTGTATGTTAGGCCATGCAGTGGAATGTCTTGAGCACTGACAACAGAACTGCTGATGCTCCTTTTAACCCCAATATAATAATTCAACCAAAACTGGATTATTATGTGGCGTGTCTTGAAATATTTTATTTTTTCTAGATACAGTGTTTCATTTTGCATGCCTATAATTAGCACAGGGGTACTACTTCAGATTCTCCCTTCTATATTGGAGGTCACTGACTCCGTGAATGACATTCTTTGTTGAATACCAATAGATATTTGGGCCATTTGTTCCTGAGAATTCCTGGGAATTTCTAACTTGGGGATGGATTATCCTCTCTTAGTTTTCAGAAGAATTTTAGGCAATTTGAATGTCTTTTCCCTCCCTCCCCAGTGCAAAATGAAACATGGTTGGTCAAAGGCTGGATAAAAGTGTATGCTAAATCATTGTATTTGCAGAGAAATAATTGGTGAGGTAGGTTTAGAAAGCATGGACATCTTTTATCGTTGTATAAAAGAGGGCGCCAAGATTCAAGCTATAGGGCATCTTCGGTAAGGGTAGTGTTTCAATGTACTACACATATAAACAAGTTTTACAATTTAAACTTTCCAAGATGGAGTCAAAATCAGACTTCCATGATCTTGGTTTTCTCTAAATATGTGGTCCTCAGCTCCCAGAATTCACAATGATGGTCCATGACTGGGAAATTGTTAGCACTGAACTCCACATATCTAGAGGTGCTTGGAAGGATAAGGTCGCTCTAAAGAGTTTGCAGCCATCTGAGGCAGTCCATTTATCTATGTAAATTGTTAGATACTGTGTAGATTTTAACATAAAATTACATAATCCATAAATTTCATCCATCCAAATAGATTGCGTATACCCAATACTAAGCCCACTTAGTTAATAGTTACACTGTTAGTGATGATGTAGAAATTAATCCCTTCCGTTTTAACTTTTCCCAGTATGTGCCAGAACACTTTCGAAATTATACTACCAACCCTGTATTGCAATTCGTTGTGAATCCTCAGGCAGAAATCTTTGAAGTCCCAGTCCCTCTGTCTACCTTGGTGAGGGATGCAGGTGAGTTGATTGGAACTAATAATTTCTGCCTCTTTCCATTATGCATACCAGAAACAATATGGTTAGAAACCTGGAAGATAGATCCTTGGTTAGTAGACATTTCCACTGCAACTGAGAAGGTAAGCTAGTGAATTGAAAATAAGGTCTTTAGTCTGCATATCCGAAATAGTCTAGGTCTCCTGCTTTAAGCAGGGGGTTGGACTAGAATAGGGGTCTCCAACCTTGGCAACTTTAAGACTTGTGGACTTCAACTCCCAGAATTCCTCAGTCAGCTTTGCAGGGAATTGAAGTCCACAAGTCTTAAAGTTGCCAAGGTTGGAGACCCCTGGACTAGAAGCCCTCCAAGGTCCCTTCTAACTCTATTAATCTATGTACTAAATGTATAGGGTCTCCTACTTGATCAGGGGGATGGACTAGATGACTTCCAAGATCTCTTCCAACTCTAATATTTTATATTCTATATTCTATTGATCCAGAAGATGTTACTTTAAAGTTGTTAGAAACAATTATAGCTTTTCATTGATATCTTAATACTTTTTAATAAGACAGTTAAGTAGTGGCACTATGGTGTAGCTAGACATTTGTATACTGAATTATCAAGTAGTTGCTCATGCCATTCTATGAAACTAAGCCATCAGAAATGTTAATGGGAAATGCTTATGGATTGGCACAATGAGTGGGAAAGTGAAAGGACAGGCACACATCTTGTTTCCTCTTCTCTCCAGTGCTGCCCCGTGCAGAAGGATTCTGTGATAATGAAGCCCTCTATTTAGTGGTGAAACGTGGAAACGTGGACCAGAATTGGTTGCCCTTTGTGGGAAACACTCCCCTAACTCAAGAGACTGCACAGACCCTTGAATATGGATTGCAGGTCAATCAAACTCACCTGGTCCTGAGAGTGCCGAAGCTCACCACTCACGTGTTCCTTGAGGTATCACAAACCCTGGTTTGGGCAGCCTTCAATTGAAGAACGTAAAGGGGTGCCTTTTGGGATGGAGTGGGAACCATGGGTAAATATTGCGAAAAAGCCTCCCAGACACAGGTATGCATTGGACTCCCCCTTGCTGCCTTCAGCTGCAACAATCTAGGTGACAAACATCTGGATGGCCATGGTGGTGGCAGTGGTTAGAATGCAGTACTGCCGGCTACTTCTGCTGACTGCCAGCTGCCAGCAATTTGGCAGTTCAAATCTCACCAGGCTCAAGGTTGACTCAGCCTTCCATCCTTCCGAAGTGGGTAAAATGAGGACCCAAAATTGTTGGGGGTACAATATGCCGCTTAGAGAGGGCTGCAAAGCCCTCTAAAGCAGTATATAAGTCTAAGTACTATTGCTATTGCTATGATGGAGCCATGATGGAAGACTAGTGAGAGATCACCCACTTGCCACTGTGGCTGCTATTACCTTTTCTCCTGATGTTCCTGAGTCAGCTGTTGTCTCATCAGTAACAGCATGCTGCTGTGGCAGCTAACTTTGGAAATTGTTCATGGTTTCCTGCTCACTCACTTCCTATTCTCCTTCCTCCTACCTCTCTTTGAAAGAACGCAAGGAGAGAAAATTGCCACACCATATCTGGACTGTAAAAAGTCCAGGGAACCACTGAATGGCAGGAAATAGGGGGGATTCTTTGCCATATCTAAGAGTCTTGCTTTGGGGGTAGAGAACATTACTTATACTTTTGGGGGTGGGGGGGTTCTTGCTTCCTAGAAACAAACCTGTAGTTGACTTCTTTTGCTTCTTTGGAATAAGCAAATTGCTTGTTTATTAGAAGCCAGTATCAAAACCCTCTTTGGTTCAGCAGCAGTTTCTATTTCTTGTCTTCCACCATGATCTAGATGTGTTACTGTAATTGTCACACTATTTTGAAAGAGGCCCTTGCTTTCGGTATTAATGAATCGAAAAAATAATTTTCCTGGAACCATCTCAGGCAAAGGTGCATTAATTGCTGGGGTTTGAACTTTGAACTGCTAGCCAGAAGTACCTTGAAAAAAGTACCTTGAAAATCTTAATTGTACTTTGTGCTATGATGCTTAATCATTTCCCCCTTATATCATTTGAAAACCTACTTTCTTTGTGTCCTAGGAAATAAACTCCTTTGGGATTGTGACCACCTTCCAGTTGCAATTTAAGGACCATCTCAGTCAAACTGAAATGATTGAATTTACCATTTCCTGCAGCTTCTCTCCAAAAGATCTAATTGGTAAATTATATTCCTGTTTGAAGGATGTTGATCCCGATATCCTTCCAGATACATTAAATCCATTTGGGTAATAGTCAACCAGATTTCAAAATGTCACATTCAATCTATTTAATCTAGATTAATCAATTCACTATAAAGGCACTCATATATTTAGTGGCATATCATTCATGTTATTTATAGAAGTGTGTGTGTGTGTGTGAATTTCTTCCCTCTCTTTTCACAAGAAAACTATAATTTAGATTTGGGTTGGGGGAGCTTTATTTCTCACAGATTCTTGGTTCCTTTGTCTCAAATATATTGTAGAAAAATTATATTGTATGAAGCTTTCTATAACACAGAGAAAGTATTCTAAGGTGCAAAAAAACAGTTTGGCCTCTATCAGTTTGAAAATTAAAGTGGCTTGGAAATGAAGATTGGTTTGGAATCACAGTTTTTCCCTATCTGAAAAAGAGTTTTTCCCTATCTGATAGAATAAGAATTAGAATTAGAATAGTTGGAAGGGACCTTGGAGGTCTTCTAATCCAGCCCCCTGCTTAGGCAGGAAATCCTATACCACTTCAGACAAATGGTTATTTAATTTCTTCTTAAAAACTTCCAGTGTTGGAGCATTTGCAACTTCTGGAGGCAAGTTGTTCCACTGATTAATTGTTCTGTCAGGAAATTTCTCTTTCATTCTAAGTTGCTTCTCTTTTTGATTAGTTTCCACCCATTGCTTCTTGTCCTAACCTCAGGTGCTTTGGAGAATAGATTGACTCCCTCTTCTTTCTGGCAGCCCCTGAGATATTAGAACACTGCTATCATGTCACCTCTAGTCCTTCTTTTCATCAAACTAAAAATACCCAGTTCCTGCAACCTGCTTCTTTGCTCTTCAGTATAAAGCCTTGTTATACTTTTCATACTTACAGTACTTTTGTTGCTTCATTTTTAAAGGCATTGACCTCCTTTATGAAAGATGGGAGATTAATAAATAAATGAGGGAGGCAGAAAATGGTAAAAATAATGCCCATTACCGAGGGAGGTGGTGACATATGCTGTAAATTGTTATCTTCAACCATCAAAATGTGAAAATCGTATTTCTTTGGGAATGGAAGGCTGATATGAAGGTATTGGCGTGAATGGGTACCCAAGAGTGCCAGTTAACATGGAATGACAGCTGCAATGTTTGCTTGTAGCTGGCTGTGAAAAACTATGATCAGTACCAAGAGCTGATTGTCTGGAGGCATCTATGGTGGCATCAATGATGTGGCTGTGTTCAAGGCCAGGGATGAGAGTGGGGGTACTGGGGTTAGCAAGGAAGAAATCTTTACCTCCTGAACTTCCTGGAATAAACTCTGTCTCTTGCAGACTGCCAGCCTAACGGCACAATTGCAATCTCTGCTCGGATGTTGATTGGCATGCCAGACTTGGACCTCTCCAATTTAGTGCTGAGAGACAAACGCTGTAAACCAGCTTCTGTGACAAAGGCAGGAGCATTCTTCCTCTTCAGTGTAAACTCTTGTGGCACAACTCGCAAGGTGAGAGATTATTGGGGGAAAGTTTCACCCTCTTCAGGAGGGTCTGCAAAAGATGCTGCAAAGTAGAATAGGATATTTGAGTCTGTCTACACTTTGGCTGGGTTGGGTTGATTTTCCCAATGGGAAATCCAGGTTGGGAAAACAGGTTTGTATCCATCCAATAGGACAATAAAACATTTGTGCTCATAATGAATAGTTTTATAAATGACAACTAGAGGAAAAGCTAGGAACTATGTTTTTACTATGGTATTGGATCTTTCCTATTTCACATGGGGTGATAAAGAGGGAAGGGTCCAGCAGGGGCCTTTGACCAACTTGGAGGAAGGGCAGGGATCCAATTTCTATGATCGGTTACGTTTTGGAATGTTTCATTCCATTCTTCTTTACAGTTTGAAAACACCATCATGACTTACGAAAACGAGGTCCTGTATTTCCTCCCAGGCCAAGCAACACCTGTTTACCAGTGAGTATTTGTGACTTGAGAGCTGAAGGACAAACTTGAAGCCAACTTGTGCCTTGTGTGTTTCCAAATGTGCTGAGATGTAGTTCTCAGAATTCCCAAGTTGGGGAGAATTTGAGTTAAAGAACTGTATGAGGAGGAATCCTTTGCTTCAGGAAGAATTGCTTTGGCACCCACCATTTTAAAATATCATATCATATATACCTCTTGATATTTTAATATTTTAATATATATTTTAATATTTTATATAGTATTTTAATATTTTATATAATATTTTAATATATATTAAAATATCAACAGGGTACAATAGTATCAGGTGATTTGGAGCCCATCTGGAGAGACTCTACAGAATGAGTCTCCAACATAGCCAACTAAAGATTCTCTGAATTTCCTATGTGCATCAACTTCTTCCCAAAGATGTGAAACGAGAGAAACTAAACTTTGAAGCTCTTGGTGAGCTTAGGTGAATAAATGAAGGCTGTTTTGTTGGCATATCTCTTCCAACTAGCCAGCCTGGCCTGATACCTCAGGGCCAAATTTTAATTGTTAAGTTAGTTTAAATTTTAAATTTTATTGATTTTAATTGTTGATCTTAATACGGGGTTAATTTAATTTTAAATTATATCAGCTTATATAATTATTTTAAGTGGTTTTTAGATTGTCGTGTATGTATGTTTTTATCTGCTGTTCATCGCCCCGAGTCCCTTGGGAGAGGGGGCGGTATACAAATTTTGAAAAATAAATAAATAAAATAAATGAAATATTCTATCTTTTCAAGGTTAAAATGTGCTTGCCAGTACTTCATTGGAAATACTCTGCTGTTCCAGTATAGCTCTGCACAAGCACCATCGCCAAGCATACTGTCTGGGACTGGGCAACTGGAACTTTCCCTTAAACTGGCCAGAGGTAATTTCAAAGCAGAGGGGTCACCTATAATATATCTAAGACCGTAATCAATAAAATTATGGCACTGTATTTTGATGTATCAGCCACCAGCATGAGAAATTGTTTCTAACTTTGGATTTTTGCACTAATTTAAAGGCAGGGATTATGTTAGAGGTTTTCCTGCTGGATGGGGAAGAAGAATGCAACCAAAGAAGGAAACAGTTATTTGTAGTACTTTTAAACAAACATTTGTATTTATCTTTAAAAAAATCCAACTCTAAAAAGAATGGAATATCTCATCAGAGCTATTTTTAAATATTGTATTTATTTATAATAAACTGGGCCCTACAGGATTTCTAGCTTTATGTGGGATTCATCTCAACGAGTCTCAACGGTCTGTGTGAGCACTTATCAATTTCCACTGCTATCCTGACTTCACTGGAGATTTTTGTATTGTTGGGAAATTGCGAGCTTGAGTCCTGAAACTTGGGTTGTTGGGACTTGAATTAACTTTGTGTATCACATTTGTCAGTTGAAGGGAGCATACCAGGTCATCCAGCAGAACAGGGATCAGTTTTATTGTTTCATTTGTCTGTTCCTCCTCCCAATCTAAGCATGTGGCAGCAGCCAAGAACATCTCTTGGCTGTATTTTGGGTTAACAATAAACAATTAGTTTTGATCTAATTGGCATAGCTGACATAGCATGAGTTGTAGATGAAAAACATATCCTATCACAAAATCTTTAATTGGGGACAGAGCGACCAGCCTGATAATACACATTTTTGCAGTCCCTACTGTTTAATTACATTAATAGACTTTTAACAATTTTTAAAGCATTCTTTCTTGAATTCAACTTATTCCGGTCCTGGTTTTCTCACTAATGTTAGCAATAACTCTGACACTAGAGATGCCTTTGCCTCCACCCCAGTTGTCTGATCTGGGCTTAAAATGTCAGCATACTCTTGTATGGTGCTAGTACAGTTCTTGGGCTAATAAACAGATCAGAGTGAAATATATAACCCTAGTTTAGACTGGTAATGAAGACCGATTCTAAAATTGAATAAATTAGTTTTGCATGCTTCAGTCCTAATAATTTTTTATTTTGCCTATCTGACTTTTCTGCAGACCAATCTTACAGATATTTTTATCAACGCACCGAGTATCCAGTAAGCCGTTACCTGCGAGAGCCTCTCTACTTTCAGGTAGAACTTCATCACAGCCAAGATCCACAACTGGAGTTGTTTCTGGAGAACTGCTGGGCTACTGCAAAATCTGACATGAACAGTTTTCCACAGTGGCACATAGTGGTTGACAGGTACCAGTTTTACATGTGGGTTGGAGGTTGTTTGCAACATATGAAAATTTGAACATTGTGAGTGAAGCTGTTGCAAAAGGCAGTTTGATGAGGCCTGCATAGAAAGTGGCTTGGGTTGTGCTAGGGCAGTGGTGGTGAACCTTTTACTTACCAAGTGCCGAAAAGTACGTTTTTGCACATACCACCTGCATCTGCATGCAGCTCATCCACATGCACTGCATGTGCAACCTCACCATCTATGCACACATGAGCAATCACTTGTGTATGCTCAAGAGACCTCCAAAGACCAGCTGGATTTCCTACTGCAATTGTGTGCATGCACAGCGGATGCCCGAAGACCAGCTGGGTCTCTGTAATCGTGCATGTGTGCATGCACAATTGCATGTGCATGCTCAGCTGGAGGTAAATTGGCTGACAGCTTGTGTGCCCAGCAAGATGGCTCTGTGTGCCACCTGTGGCACCTGTGCCATAGATTTGCCATCACGGTGCTAGGGAATGAAAGACCTGTAAAAACTTTAGAAGACAGAACAAAATATAACACTGTGTGTACCAGCTGCTGAAATTGCTGCTATTCTATGTTCAATAATTCTGTCATCTAAAAACTGAAAGACACATTGGCAATTCTTGCCATAAGTTCAAAACTCAATGTAGATTGATAGTGTATGTTCTAGAGCCTTAATACTATATCATCCAGCATGAGTTCTCTACTTCATCAGTCAGATGCAAAGGCTTTCTTTGTGGTTGAAGTTGCACTGATAGGCGTCACGCTAATATTGCATTCCATGATATAATCTAGTTAATTTGGACTTTCTGCCCTTTAATGCCAATTTGGCACAGGCTGGATCTCATAGCTATAGTTTTGTTGAGAAACAATATATTTTGTTTAGATAGGTAGGTAGGTAGGTAGGTAG
>JAEANM010012909.1:0-14618 GCA_017656035.1 Myanophis thanlyinensis | reverse complement strand
TTATTATTATTTCTCTCAATATTATCATTAGCTGCTTTTTTTCATCTTCGCTAACTCTTCCTGTATTAAATCCTCTGCTTTATTCTTTAGGCATATGAAATTAAAAAATACTTTAAAGAAATAGATTAATAAAGAATGGTCAGGCATTTAAAAAAAATACAAACATATCTTGAAAATAATTTCCCAGCACAGAAAGTATTTTTAGAAATCTGTGGCTTTGGTTGTGCAATTCTGAGGAGTAAGTATTGATATTTTAACTAGGCATTTTGAGCTGTCTTACAAAACACTGTTTCATGCTTCCAAAAATTCAACCTAGACACTGGTGAAAGTAACATTTCAGGGATACAGGTTTTCTCTGTATAACTAAAAATTGGTTCTTGCTATTTAGAAATAGCATGGAATGTACCAGAATCACCCATTAAAAAAGGAAAGGTTGAAAGAGCATTTGTTAAGTGTATTTTAGCTCTTGAACAGTCCATTGGCTTCTGCTTTGGCACCTGAGGGAAAAGACAAGCCAAGAAGTATTTAGAGCATAAAAGAAAACATTTATATTTCAAGAAAAGAAGTAACACTTCAAGGAGAACAAAAAAATGAAATCTGTTCTTAAAAAAAATTCTAAACAAGCTCCATCAATTAAAGAGCACAGTGTGCCAATCCAATAGATACTTGCCTGACATCACAACTGTATAAGCTTCTCTTCACTAATAATATTATTCATTTCTACATATATGTAAGTCAGCATTTTTCATCTGTATTAGTATGGGGAGGGAACTGTTAGTATGCTACAAATGAGGGGGCCAGAGCACCCTATAGCCTTTGCATATATACAGATAGATAGATATATCTCCCAATCATCAGAGAAGCCATTCCATGCCCTATATAGTCACGTTCTGCAAAATTGTTTTTCAAAAAGTGTAATCTTAAAGCAGTTCCCCCAACTAGGGACCGGTTTCGTGGAGTGAGGTCTTTCCAGACCAAAGGGGGCATGGTTTCATGTTTTGCCTGCATCCCACAGATGGGGCTTCACTTGTTTGAGTGGCTCGGTTTCTGGCATGTTGCAGATCGGTGCCCCTGTCCTACAGAGATAAATAATATTTTAATTCCAGACATAAATAACTGAATTTTAGAGATCTGTGTTTTAGCTGCATTTGAGAAAATTATATATTCTGCCAGACAGAAAATCTTACAATATATTTCTCTTGGTGGGGGGGGGATTCTTGTGTAGAGTTTGGTAAAACCCAAAATTTTAGTTTCCTTTTTTGACGATCAATAAAATCATTTGGAATGTATTTGGAATTATTGGCTTTTTATTTTTTCTATGTTTTTATTGTTTTATGTTGATTTTATTTTTTATTTTTTATTTGAATGTGAGTCATTCATTTCAATTTTATTTATATTTGTTTGAAAATTATTATAGAATTATAGAACATAATTAATTACATTTAAAAAAAAAATAGTTATATCTTGACTACCAAAACACCCTAACTATTTTTTCTACCTAGAGGCATTTACATGAAGAAACCCTACTTTGAATATGCCACAACATTAGGATTTTGCATGCAACTCTCACAAATACAAAGGTTTTTTTTAATGCATTTCCATCAGACCTTATTTGACCAACATCTTTTGATATATATTTGTACTGCCTTCCATCAATGATCTCACACAGATCTCACACAGACACAGTGCACAATCTGGGAGTCCTCATGTTCAAAAGCAAGCAGTGGCCAGGGCTAGAAGCCTTTGCGTATCTTCAGGTTGTATGCCAACTGCACTCATTTCAGGATTGGGAAGCCCTGCTCAATGTCACTCATTCCCTTGTGAGCTGTCATCTCAATTATTGCAAAGCTGTCTACATGGGACTGACCTTGAAGATCATTCAGAAGCTTCAACTGGTGCAGAATGCTGCTCCATGGGTAGTAAAGGATGCTAGTTATTTATCCCATATAACAACCCACATTATGTCAGAAAAGCACTTTACTGTCCTACTAGTCTACCATTCGCATAGCATTTTCACATATTAAAACAGTTTAGGACTAACTATAAAATTTACAACAACTCTGTTCAGTAATTCAGTAAGATTAACCTTTGTAGGTAAAGGAAAAGGGGAAGGAAATGAGGCTGAGAAAGAGAGGTTACAGCTATTCGGACTTTAGTTAGTTCACAAAGAAAGTCAAAAGTCACTTCCCACTTTACAATCATGCTTTTAATCACCATGCTTCACTCACTCATATATATGGAATTTTTCTCCCACTGAGAATAACTCAATAACACGAACCCAGCCTAAACATAGAGGCTTAGTACCATGGTGGGAAAAAAATTGTGACTGCTTTCAATTTTTATTCTCTTTTGTTCTCCGAGATATCAGACTTCTGATTTAATTTGAACAAATAATTATTTGGGGTTTTCACATTATCATATTCTAATTCAATTTTAATATTTTGTTAGCAAAGTGGAACAGAAATTTAAAAATAAAAAAAAACAAAGCTATTGTTTAAGGTGTCCTCATTCTATTAGATCACTGCATTTATTCTAAATTAAAGAACCCTTGGATTGGTATTTTTTAATACTTAAAGTAATGTGTGTTATTTCAAATGTTGATTGCTGAGCCAAATGAACAACACAGGTTTATCATATATCACTACAGTAAAAGTAAAGTTTTCACAAGAGAACTTACAAAAGTTCAGTGCCTGAATGTAAGCTTTTGACCTTTATTTGGTCAGATAAAGATTTACATATTCAAAGCATATATTAAAAAATTGATTATTTCAAATGCAATACTGTCCTTAAAGTTCATTTTCTTTGTTGCCATTTCTGCCTTTCACAGAGAAAGAAGGGGAGGAAAGGGTTGGAGAGAGAAGAATGGAGTGGCAGAACTTTAGGGAAATTAAAATAAATTAACTGTTCCTTGAATCATCAAGAAGCTGGACTGCAGCAGTACATTCAAGACATTTATGATACCCAATTAAAAACAAAAATGCAGGATTTGTATAAAAGAGTGTTCTTTATGGGAAAAGGAAAAAACAAGAGGCCCTTGATATTGTGCATAGTAATGAAAATGATAACCCCATGTCATCTGAACCCCTGTCTGAAGAAAGATCCTAAAATAATAGTAGGAATAATGATAAGCACTGATGTCTTCATTTACTTCACAGGAAGTATTTCAGAGGTTTCATTCTTTGCACTTTATTTAAAACAATGAAGATTTAAGGCAAAAATAACTCTCACAAAGAGCAATATTGGGTCACAGACTTTAATTGGCTTTCTTTTGCAAATGTCCTCAGAAATATTTGAAATGTAGATACGGTTGGCTGCATCCAAGTGAACTTTCTCAGCACATAACTTTTGCTGGAGACCAAGACAAAATGCTGCTTTATGAAGGCAACACTTCAATATTAATGTGTGTTTTCTTAAGGAAGTGAAAGGCAAATCAACTTCCTGGTGCCCACAGTATCTGACTCCTAAAATGGTCAGACACCAATAGTCACAGTTTCACCAGATGTGGAAGTAAAGCTCTTGAACGGATGCCCACATTTGGGGCCTACTGCTGTGACAGCCACAGTGCTTGCTGGGCTGCATCCTCTGATAGTATATTTTTGTTAGCTGGCTGCCCGGAAGCCCTCAACGGCTTGATTTGTTTTGTGATCCTGCAAGGACCTTCCTGGGCTTGATGACAGCCCAGAATTCAAGAGCTTGTTTGCTTTGGTGAGCTTGAGCTTGAGACAAGGAAATTCTTTCTTAATACACGTAGTTCTTTGCCAGAGTAGCCTTAAAAAGGCAGAAAGTCTATTTTAAGATTCCTCCATATGGGAAAATGCCTTTTGTTACTAAAAAGCTTCTGGTATCTCTTTTTTATTATTATTATTATGCTTGTTTATTGACATTTTATTACAAAAATATACCAGAGTATTTCCTTATATTCATAGAAAATATGACATATTCTTTGCAAAGAAGTACTCTAGCCTTGCAGAGAAAGAAGAAACAAACTTCATTGCAAAGATTGTTCATTGTAATAGCATTGCTAAAAAAGCATTAAGAGTTGTAAATTTAATTTTGCACATTTTTGGGGGGAAACATTGTATTGTTAATTAGAGCTTATAAATATTATGCTGGACCAATCTTAAGAGTATTGTTCAACTGTTTGGAATCCCCATCATATATCTGATATCAGTAAAATTGAGCAGGTCCAGAAGTACACAATAAAATCCCCTATGCTACTAGGCTCGAAATCTTCAGTTTGGATAACTTATAACTGCATCACTTGCGGTCAGACCTAGATATTGCATATAAAATTATATTTTATCTATAAATGACTTTTTTTGTTTTAACCACAATAATACACATGCTAACAACCATTTTAAACTTAATGTAACTAATCATTCCAAACTTGACTGCAAAAAATATGACTTTTGTAATAGAGTTGTCAAAGTCTGGAATGCTCTACCTAATTCAGTTGTTTCAGCTACAAATCCTCATAGTTTCAGTTGCAAATTTACTTCCGTGGGCCTTATATCATACCTAAGTGGTCAGTAGAGAGGGTGTGCACTAATGTGCCTATAGTCCCTATCACTGTATTATTTTTATTATTATTGTATTCGTGTTTTGTTGTTTGACAAATTGTAATAATAAAATAAATAAAATAAAATAAAATAAACTACTCTGCTTTGTTTACACAATGTAGAATTTAAGACATTTTGAACCAGATTGGATGGCTTCTCTTTCCCATGATTTCATATGACATTGGTAAAATCTGGCTAACCTTTAACATACAAAAACTATCTGGTTCCACTTCTTCCCAGTTTTTTAATTCTGCCTCATTTTATTTCTTATACAATAATAAAATGGCAACCTCTTAAATCATCCTTATAAACAACTAATGCAAAATGTGTCCTTGTGTGCTGGCTGTAGTGAGTTTTAAACAAGACTTACTCTGAGAATTTAAGAGTGATTTAATGTTTAGAGATTTAGAGTTCAGTCTAGGCTCAATTTTTTCTTCTCCCATGGATTCCATAATTAGCCTTCAGAAAGTTAGTCTGATTTGGCCTTAACCCTTCAACTATAAAGGGGGAAGGGACTCTCATTTTAGATAATATCATTACCAGAATCTACACAAGTAGTTTAAGTATCACGATATCAGCCTTTTCCCCCACATTAATGCACCTGAACAGGTAGTATCTGTATGATCCTAAATGAATTCACCCATGGCTCTAGGATGGTCACATTGAAAGTTATTAATATAAGATTTCATTTAAATCAACAAAATTATACAAAACTTCTAAGCCTCATGATATTTTTGCAATCTTAGAGGATTTCAATGTAGGACTTCCGACATTTTATTTTTATTTTATTTCATGCCATTTCAGAGATGCCTGGGTAAGATAATACAGTGGCATCCTGAGTCTGTACTTTTTTGCAGAGTTGCCACTCCATGCTGCCAAAGACACTCTTTGCTGTAATGAACATGTTTCTTACAAAACGTGCTTATTTATTTTTGGTTCAACTGATCAAAAGATCACAGTTGCTAATCCTGATCTACGAGCTGAAAAATATTCAGTGATCTACAACAAAGTTCCCCAAATACATTTGAATACTCAGCTTAGTATGTATTACTTCTATGATAATAATGAACTTTAAAAACAAAAGTATGATGATCACAGAAGATTAGATAGAAGAGAACATGAAGAAAACACAAAGGTTACAAAGATTGTGATATGTAGTGCTATAAAGCATTCAGTACTGGTTGTGGGAAATTGGAATAGAAATGCTTCTGAAAGATCAGGCTTGTGAAAGCGTGGCTCAGAGGCCATCTGCAGGCTGCCAGCAACTTTTTTATTTTTGGATTAGGCCAAAAAATGTTGGCCTTGTTTTGCCTATTTTAGAGTTTTGGGAAGTTCTAAATGGCAACGTGAATGACAAGCCTTACAGAGGCATAAAGCTGTATTTCTTTAAGGGTTAGCTTTGCTGGGAACATTAAGATACAAATTTGAAACAACAAACAAACCCCTGAACCTGTTTTTACAATGTGATAATCTATATGTCGCATCAAAACTTTGTGTGACCCATGGACTGATAGTAGTTGTGTATTCCTGCAATAGAAATACAATTCAGATGAAGGAGGGATCGGCATGCTCATTGTCAATAAATACAAAAAAGGGGGGGATTAGTAATACTAGTACTGTAGTAATACGAGTAATAGTACATGAATTGAAATTGCAAATGAGCCGCAAATGTATATACAGTTTTCCACAAATGTTACCACAATAATGCAAACACAGAAAATTCATAAAAGTTATATTAAAGAATTAAAAACACTAAAACGCCATTAACACAATCTAGCAATAATTTTGAAAAGCTAGATTAAATAGATATAAAAGTTTTACCAAAATGTGAGAAAGGAGGCACCAATCATTGTGTTCAAATTTTAGATTTATTTGGAACCCGCATGTCAGGAAATGAGATCAGTTTCTTAGCATCATGTTTAACCACCAATTCAGAAATATTGTGTATAATGCTGAAATTCATGACCTACAAACATACATTCCAAATCCAAATCTCTGCTAGGAATATATTTCTTTTTCTAGTACTGTCCTAAAATGCAAATTGACAAGGGTAATTTAACATTTATAGATTTCTGATCTCTTTGCATAAATAAAATAACAGAAAAAATGTGATATTTATATGCAACAGTTTAAAGCCAAAAATATTACCAAATTCAGTCTGCTGATTGTTGCAGGCCTGAAAAATCTGTACAGATACAGATACAACTTTAATCATGCAGATTGTAAAATGCCTTTCAAATATCAAGGTGGATATTTGGAGTTTATACTCCAAGGGTATTTGCAGCTCCAGCTGGGATGCATATGATTTGTTAAAAATCAATCACTTTATCTCAATCCCTGAGTCCAACATCTTGTTCTGTGTCTGATTTCTGAATACCTAAAAACACAACAAAGAGTTTCCATCTCCCTACATGTAAAAAAAGTTAATGATTGAAAGGGACACCCTAACTGTTTGCATTTGCTAATCTTTGTGCTCCCCAAAATATCCAGCAAAACCCCCCACAGTTCAAGATAGAAATAATTTTATTTAAGTGTTAACAAAGTCAAATCTTAATCATTTATAATGGCAAAAATAAGCAGAGAATCAGTTACACATATTTCCCAAATTCTGCCTGCAGATCTGAGAAGGAACTATAGTTCTTTAGGTTAAATCCACTATTAGATTTGAAATCTATAAATATACATACATATTCCAAACAGCTGCATTTTATCACTCCCACAAGCCTCCAACATGTTAAGATTCACTTTCTTTCCCTTATATTAAAAATCTCTGTATGCACGTATGCACTACCTTCAAATATTTGAAAAACCAACCAAGGTTTGTCTTGTGACCATAAATGTCACACTTATTTGTGTTATGTAGCTAATTAATATCTCAAGCTTCCTGTGTGTATATGCATATCAGTACTGTAAATATAAATAGAAAAATAAGTAATAATTTATGAAAACTGATTTGCATTTCCAAATATAAAATGTGCAAAATCCAACTAATTAGCAAGAGTGAAGGCCAAGGTGTTTCTATAGCAACTATAAAAATGATAGAGAAAAAATGTTTTTATATCAGCCTCATTAATATTTGCATTTTTCTGTAGTTCTGTAAAGGTTTCCAAAGTCAGTATTTTAAAGATTGAGAAACAATATTTTTGCAAGGCAATGAAAGTGTCAGATTCATTCTGAAATGTCACATAATGGTAAAGACAGGAGATAGAAAAATAGCAGCCACCATCTTTTCAAACCACTAGGCACAGGGTGCAAAACGAAAAATAACAAAACCACAAGGGTGCTACCCAATACAGATACAAACAATAATTTATTAAAACCAAGAATTTAGAGAAAGAGCTATAATTTTTCATTTGTTCTTCCCACATTTATATTAACTCTAGAAATGTCAAACCTACTATAACATGACTTTAGGAATTTCTTTCTCCAAAGATATACTTCTTTGGATAATAGTGATTCAGAGCTCACATCAGCCTCCTTATACCTCTAACAATATTGTCCTTTCCAATGCTCTATGCTATCAAAACTACAGCTGCCTTCTCCATATTTCACAAATGGTATATCCTTGGGAGTATCTACCTTTCTCCAACGTCTTATTTTAAATACCAAATCTCTCTTGTAAATGGACATGAGCTTCAGGAAAAGACACCAAAAAGGATGGCACTTCAATATCTATTGCCAACTTAACCTTCCTAGACTTAGGATTTGACATAAAAATATAATGCCATGAAAATGGATCTCCATTTTTACTACATATAATTTTATTGACAATATACTGATTGAACTCTATTGATATTTGTAACAATAAAAGCAAGATCCAGTTTGGAAAAGGGAACCTCATAAAAGGGGTTTCCTTTTCCTGTAGAAAGAAGTTGGTAATGGAACATCCAATTAAGATGAATGATTCATGTAGAATCTAACAACTTGGGCACTTTCGTATAACAGATTAGTAATCCCATACAATTTCATTGTTTTCTAAATCTTATTTAATCAAAAGGTAACTTTTTCTCCCTAATTAGTTACTGACAAAAATCACCTGGTACCACGTAATTACTCTTAAACACTTTCCTGCATCACAAATGTTCCTTTAGGACTATATTGACAATGGGACAATTGCTTCCAGTTTACTTGCACTGAGCTAGAATGCTCCATTTACAGTCACTGTAATACTTTAATGCCATTACCGATAGATGTAAGTCTCAATTTTACATGGTCTTAATGGATCCAATTCTGCTTTTCCTTTCCCATTACGGATTTTGCGGGACTATTATAGATATTATTGCAGCAAAAAATGTACATCAAAAATACTAAACCATTTCTTTTCTCCACCCAATACTTCTTTATATAAAAAAACACAATAAAAATGGTTCAAAAATTATTCTAGATTGGGGACAAAAGAAATCTGAATTGGTCTACATATAACTTTTGGAAATGAACAAAGAAGTCCACAAGATTTCTTCCAAAGTTGTTAACAGTGGATGTCTTGAAACGGTTTATTTTGATAGTTCTTGAACAGTGTTGTCATACAGCATAATTAAGGCTTAAGACACCATTATCAAAACACAAGCGAAAAGCACTCTTTAGCATGCTGATGGCTATGCTGCTGCTTGCTCTAAATTGCCAGCTTCCCACAGAACGTAGTTTAGCTGACCAGCTGGTTTCCAAACACTGACACCAGGCAGATGGCGTCAAGTCAAGCCTTGGGGGGTGAAACACAAGGAGGAGCTCTACCAAGCAATCAATTAGAAATTAACCACCATTCCTTCCTTCATGGAAAAAAAAATATCTATCCGAATCAGCATGCCGCTACTTAATATTTTGACTGCAGTAGGTTTGTGGGAAGATAGCTCAAGTGAATCTGTATCGGAATAATTGGTCATAAACAATGCTAATTAAGCCAGGATTGTGCAGTTAATGGAGTAGGCCAGGCTTTGCCAATCTCTTACAATAGCTTTGCTGTAAGCTATTGTTCAAACAGGGTTTTTACCCAAGCAATATTATATGGAACTTGTTCACACAGCATCCATAAGGATCAGAATCAGTGCCATGTTGAAAGCTTGTTCCTTCACCCTTCCAGACAGAGCTGTAACTGTGAACTTGTATTGCTTTTCTTTTAATGCCTATGAAATAAACACAAAGAGTCTTGGCTACCCATTTAAGAGTCAGGGATTGACAGGACTCTGTTAATATATTCAAACTGAAAGCTTGATTTTCCATTGTAGCTCAACACAGACTGCATGGTTTGGTGCCTTTACAACTAGGTTACATCTTAATTTTCCTTGTAACTAAAAAACAGGAGAAAGTATGTTCTACAAATGCATTTTGAGACATTTTGTAATAATTAATAATACTAGAAACAATAATAATTTGTTAGTGGCAAAAGAAAACAAAGATAGTGCCAATAGTAATAGGTGCCTGAGAGGCAATCCCAAAACAACTGGACCATCACTTGACAAAATCACCATCAGTCAATTGCAAAGACAGCTTTACTCAGAATAGCTTATATCCTGTGACAATACATTTAATACCACAAAATCTGCCTGTCCCAAGTCCTTGAAAAGGACTCGACAGGCAGACAAAAATGCCAAATCCAATCTGAACATCTGGCTGACTATGCAATGATCATAATAATTTATTTTATTTCAGCAACTTTCCTCAAAAGGGCTCAACAGGTCTTATCCACTCTGTAGTTTTCATTCAGTACTTCTTATTTAATTTTCAGTCATTCCAAAGTAATTCATCTGTCCAAATTTCTCTTTAAACTTCCTCTTTCCAAAGTTGAATGCAATTCAATAATTATGTAATTCATATTCACTTTTGTTAAACAAGGCACTGTCACATTTGCTGCAGAAAAATTTGGGGGATGCAAGGTATATCAAAAAGAGATATCAAAAAGACAACCCAGCTGAAAATGCTCCTGATGTTCCATGATAAAAAGATTAAGTTAAATCATTAAGCACATCTCTAAATTAATATGAAAATGTATCCTATGTTAAGTTATACCTGCTGGTCCCCATTTTCTTGCACTGGATGGCAAAATTCTCCCCAAAGCTTCAAATAGATAATTTATTCAACTCTACCTGAAGATCTTGGGGGGAAAGGGCCACACATTTAACTATGACATTATGGCTCCCCCTTTCTGGAACTTAGACTTCAAGATATTCCTTTTCTCAATTTTTCATAGCTCAATATATAAATAAAATACCCAGCTAATAATTAGATAGTTGAATGCAAAAAGCTGGTGGGAAGGGGTACTGTCTGCATTATATAGAGTTCCTCATATAGAAGAATTGTGTTGACACTGATTTCCTCATTCTTAGAGAAGAAATTATGGCATCAGTTGGAAAGTTGTGGCCATATCAGACACTCAAGATCACAGTGGGTAAGCTACACTTGAACTATAATGGAAAAGGATGATTGGCAATCATAGGAAGACTTTGCCTTCATGATTTGCTTGTGGGCTCCCATATACACTGGTTGGCCACTACAGAAAACAGAATGCCAGACTGGATATACAGTGGGGAAATTATATTTTTAACTACAATTTACCATCTTCTGTTGAGAA
Organism: Myanophis thanlyinensis; assembly: GCA_017656035.1. Classification (NCBI taxonomy): domain Eukaryota; kingdom Metazoa; phylum Chordata; class Lepidosauria; order Squamata; family Homalopsidae; genus Myanophis; species Myanophis thanlyinensis. The sequence goes on along the minus strand of JAEANM010012909.1, from coordinate 3,494 downwards.
TTTCTACCACTTTTTATGTTTTCCAGTTGAAATCTAGATTCCCCCACATGATGTGACACTTCTTATATACTGCCATATATTTATCGGTACCTCTATATTATGGCCACCTTTTTACTTCTTCTTTAACCTTATTAACCCTTGATAATATCTGACAGCTTAACACCCACAATTACTCTGCAACATTCACTATAAGAACTGACATGGAACTAATAGCAGCCTTTTTATTTCCAATCTGTCTGTTTTTGACTTAATGTGTCTCTACAGGTCTGGCTGGCTGTTAAAAATGGAATCAGATTCCTGCTAACTTAGTTTCTTCATACCCTTGGAATATGAAGAGTAACTCTTCTATTTAGTAAAAGCCTTAGTAATGTGATACTAAAAACTATTGTGGTATTCTACTCAACCATTATAGGACCTGCAAAGCAGAATATCACAGACCTTCACCTGGAAAGTAGCTTTGATTTTCTCAGTTTAAGTGTGAATATGGAATGACCATAAGTATTCTTTTGAACTAGAATGCTGAATTTAACCAGGATATTAAAGCAAAAGCTTTAATGGTTAACATCCTTGGTTCTGTTGATCAGCATGCATGGGTAGCTGAAACAAAAATTCAGGTCAATAATTGATATCTATCATAATGTATCATGTACCTAAAGCAATTATTTATTTCATAGTGACAAGGCTCAACTAAATTGGGCATTAAATAAATACACAGAGTTTCTGCACTACGCAAATGTGAAGAAAGAATGGGTTAGTGCATAAACAGTAGTATAGTTCAGAGTCAAAAGTATGACCACTTCAGAGGAAAGACTTTTCTTTAGAATTAGACTGCAAACACACTAAAATCTAATTGACCAGAAAGTCTTGCTGAATCAGCCACTGGGATTAAACAAAGTGCTATCTGAACAGAATTTAAAGCAAATTTAACCCACTAACAACTCTAATTTGCAAGCTGTCTGTGTCACAGGCATGAGCACAAATCACAATTTAGGTGTTCAACTGCAAACCTTTTGATAATGGTATGAAACAGAAGCATACTGAGTCACTGTATGTACGTATATGACTGTGAATTTATTATGAGTACCATACTTCTAAAAAAAATCCTGGAAAATGAGATGCAGAGAGGTATGAGCATACAGTATTGCAATTCTATAGACAGATGTTAATTCAATGACCATATATATTTCAGTGTTGTGTCTTCCAAACCAACTTTGCCCCATTCCTTCCTGGAGCACCTTTCTCCATCTCTTCCAAGAAGGGCATTACAGTAACATAAATGCACACGCACAATTGTTTAGCTCTCCAGTGATAGAGTATATAGCTATCATCAGCATGCCAAGTGACTAGTGAAATGTTGTGTTATAACTGGGCTCCCCATGGTGGCACCTAAAGGTACTGGTGAAGAGCATCTTTCAGTCTATGTTGTGTTTCCTTCCCATGAAATATATAGCATGCTTTAAATCAAAGTGCCAGCATCCAGGAAAAAAATACATCCAGACTCCTGATGGACCTCATAGGCTTTTAAAAAATAAAAATGAAAATAAAATATGTAACTCAATGCTTCATTTGGATATGTGCCCACCTAATGCAGAAAGAGAACCAAGCTAATTCTTTGGGAGGGAAATCATGCATTCCAATAAATCAATGTTTGATTGTTGATTATGCCTCTTATAGCAACCACTTTATGAACAGTCAAGCAGTTTTTCCTAAGCAGTCACTTTGTATCCACAAAATTTCAGATGGGCTTACCAGTCCACAAAGATTGAATATCCCTTCAGTAAAAAATGAGAAACTGCTGCCACAAAGGAACAACTGAGAGTATCTTAATTTGGGGTGCTGCCCCTGAAAAAGCCCTAATTAGCTGTTGTGGCTTTTTATTCTTCTCTAGTCACAAATGAGTATTATGAGACCATCAGGTAATAACCAACAAGATTTAAAACATCATACTCTCCACTCACCATCTTACACTTTTACCCTACATTTTTTTACTGATTTCTTTCCCTGTTATTTTATGCTATTATTTTGGTAGCTGGGTACAGGTCAGATAGTAACACTGAGAGTGAAAAGAAAGGAGGAAGGCCGTGTGTGCACAACTACCATTGCTTTATTGGAAACAGTTCCAAACATTTCCTGTGCTGAAAAGTAACCACGCTGGGAAGAAAGAGAGAGATCATCGCCAGATGGCTATAAACATCTCAAGTTAAAAATAAGATGTAGCTTTCAAACTAATTCAAAAGATTTCTAATTCACAGAAAGTACTAGAGATTTAAAGTGACCCATTTGGTATACAGCAGAATGCTGTAAAACATATAAACCACAACACAATAGTGTTCTTCCTTTGTTGTTGGCAGTATCAGTTGTTATCCATACAAAGTCTAAATCTGACCTTTCCATAAAACTTTTGCACTAGTATAAATAGAACTGTTGAAAAATCATGGGCTTTTTTTTTTTTTTCAAAAAAAAGTAAAAGGAAACACACAAAGAAAATAATACTTTTCTATAACCACTTAATGACAAGAGAATTACTTTTTTCCTCCTTTACGAGTTGTTTTGATAGCACTTTTCAAACATTATCAAATTGTACCTACAAGGAAAAGAAAATGCTAGTTTGAAGCATTAAATAGAGTATTTTATTTTTGTTTTTCTATCTCCCCCCTTTTTTTTCAAAGGGAATGGAAAAGATGTTAATCTCATCTTCCTCCCCTACTGAATGTTTCTTTTGAAGAACATTCATGAACATTGGTGCATGTGGACATGTGTGTATGTGTGCATGTGGCACAGATATACCTTTTCCAGAAATGTCTGGTCTATAAGTAAACAATAGGTGCAATATTTTATATGCAAAAGTGGATTTAAGAATAAACACAATCTGATTTCTTCCAGTCAGATATTTGGTCCTTAGAACATGATCTATTAAAGTTCTAATTTATTTTCATATTACTGACTGTTAATGTTTATATTCATCTTTCTGTGATATGTGACCAGGTTGACTAGTAACAATAACATCTCTTCAAATAAGGCAAAGTAATTAAAAGGAGAAATCAGAAAAAAAATATCTAAAATTCCAGAGTCACTTCAAAACTAGATGGGTGGCAAATAAATGAAAATAACAAGATTGAAAAAAAGATTGAAAAATAAACCTTTAATCTTTGCAAACAAGAGCAAAAAAAGGGGGGGGGGAAATCTGTCAATTAATTATCCATACATCACCACTTAAGGACAACAAAAGATCAATGAATTTGTGCATCATCTGTGAACAATGAAATTAAAAACCAAGAAATGGAGAGAGAAATCCCACGTCTTATGTAGCCCAGACCACTGACACATAAGGAGGGATCAGAAAACTATAAATAAAACAAATTAAAACAGTAAAACAATCCCTCTTCCCAGAGGCTAGCTCAAAATGTTTCTTGAGTATTGGAAACTGTGAGAATTGAAAATTTGGGCAACAGAAAGGAATGGAGTAGAATACCGGGGGGGGGGGGGGGGGAAAC
>JAEANM010012908.1:0-14618 GCA_017656035.1 Myanophis thanlyinensis | reverse complement strand
ACAGGCCTCTCTCATCTTTTTAAGTGGGAGAAATTGCACAATTGGTGGCTGACTAAATACTTTTTTGGCCCACTGTACCTCATTTCAAAGAATTTCCAGTTGTTTGTGGATAATTTACTTCTTCAGGATTTTATGCTGTTTTCATCTAACTGATCTTATTTTGGAATTCATCAAATCCCCTCTTTCAAAGTCCAATTTGTTGATCTGACTCTTCTCTGTTTCTCTTTTCTGGCTATCACAAATTCAAGAATAATGTAATCACTTCACCTAAGGTACCAGTCACCTTCATTTCATCAACTAATTCCTTCCTATTAATGAGGATTATATTTAAGATAGCAAGCCTCCTACTTTTATCATCTATCTCCTGACAAATGAAGTTGTCAACAAGAGAGGACAAGAATTTGTTGGACCTCTGACTCTTAGCTAAGTTAGATTCCCAGCTGATGTCAATTGAAATAATTGAAATCTCCCATTATCACAGTTGCACACATTTTTGAAAGACTGGTCAACTAATGCAGAATGGCTTTATCTGTATCTTCTGCTTACTGAGGCAATATGAAATAAATTCCCATGATAATATTAATTTTATTTAATTTTCTTTCTCATGTTTCTTTCTTCAAATAAATATATATTTAATTAGCATTATGTTGACAGTTTTCCAATAATGAATGCATCTAGAACTTTCAAATGATGAACAAGCAATTTTTATCTTTACAATTTCAATATTACTAAAGAGCTAAATTTATAGAAAGTGAATCTTTGGTGTCTTTTTTCTATCCAATATATTTGGGCTTCAATTTGCACTGCAATTTTATATAAAAAAATAAAAGTTCTCACATCTTTGATGCAAGTACTCATGTGATTATGATTTAAAAAAAAATAGTTTATGCTTTTTTAGATATACTTTATATGTAGAAAAATCAAATTAGAGTGATCAAAATTTTCATAACTAAAGATTAGCTTTAGTCTCCAGTATTTCCAATTAGAAACCCCAAGCATGCATGCACAGAAATACAATTTCTGGAGATTTTCATGTTGTATTCTGAGAAGGCAGGCTACCTGACAATTGGCTAGAACCTGGGTTCATGGTATACTCCCCCTTAAGATATTTCCCTACCCAGCATTGCTGTCCAGCAACAAGCAGCTATAAAAACATAGCAGAAAAGCAGTTAGGTGTGTGGTGTGGTGTTCTTAGAGTGAGAGAGGAGGTAGTTTCAGTTACTCTGTATAGACCAATGGAAGCAGTCTAAAGCTCAGAGATTGTGGAAAGCTTCTACTATTAAGAGGAGCAGCAATAGATCTGGGAAACAATGGAGGCTTGGAGAGCGAAGGTCTGCACTGGCTGCTCCATTGCCCATTTTGCCATTGCAGGCAGCCCTGCACCATGGAGTTTTTCCCACCCACCCCCAACCAGATGCCCTGGCTTCTCCCAAGCATTTCTTAGTATTTGTGTAAAAGCAATATTGAAGGGGACAAAGAGCCACTTGTGGCTTGCGAGTTGTGGTTTGCCGACCACTGGTCTAGCATATTTTGTCTTTTGAATGAATAACAGACACAGGAAGATGTCCTGTGTGAATTTAACAAGCATGTCTTGATGGTGCAGACTATACTCAATACATATAGCTGCAAGGATGATGATGAACACCTGTGTGCTTTAGGACTACTCACATATCACCTGACAGGCTTCCTATTCTACTTAATTTTAATTTTTTTATGGTCTACCAGGATAGTACTTTAAGAATGGAGTACATAAAAGTCTTCTGAAATTCCCTTAACAACAGCCACAGGAACATGTGCCTTAGGAACTTCAATGAACTGTTCCTGACATGGGCATTTGTAATAGCCCCACATGACTGTAGAGGTTAGTGTGTCTGGTCATGAAGGTCCCCATTGTAATGGAGAAGAGATATGCTTGTATCAATTTTAAAAATAAATCTAAGAACCATAGGTCTAGATTCTAGACTTAGACTGATTTTGAAATCAATATCCCAAAAATTCTCCTTAAAGATGACTGCTGACATTTTCAAACTTTAATCAGCAGAACCACTCAAAAGAGAGACCTAAAAATTGCACTGTGTTATTAGCTTTTGTCAGGCAGGTTGGTTTAAAATAGTCTCTGAGAATCAATGGATTCAGACCCACAGGAAAAAGATAATTTTATCCAGATTTAATGAGATAGTATTAGACTATCTCATTACCCATGCAAACCACACTTGTCTCTACCCTTATAAGGCAGCATTCTGATATGTTTGCTATCATAAAAAATAACATACCTTGGAATAGCCCTAACGCTAATCATTAAGTCATACAGACTTTGCTTGGTAGATGAAGGACATAAGACTTTCTCTTCAGACATAGCACGAAATCTACAGCATGTGCCAAAGAAGTGCAAGACATATTAAATGAAACAAATTTGTAAATTTAAATACTCTTAATTATCACTTAATCTAGTCTAATGGGCAAATTTAAACCTAGCCTGGAAGCTATAAAGAGAATCAATGAGTATCTTTATGTAAATCATTTATTTCAGCTTGCTTTTTCTTTCTGCAAATCACCTTGCTTTAAATTAATACCTTGCTTCAATATGTGCATGTGCATATATAAGGTAAACATTTGACTGTTGCCTTTTCTATCACTTCTATATTGCCCAATTCTAATACTTGTGAACAGCTCACGTCAAACAATATTAAAAAGGATTAATAACCTAACAAAACTTCTCTGAATTGCACCACCCAACAAGGATCGTTTAATCCTTTTTGTCTCCAGATGCTTTCTTTTCTATGTCTTTTTGGCAGGCTAACAGGGTGGGGGCAATCTGGCTAGTCAGAGCAAGCTGTTCCACAGAAGGAAAACTATCGCTAAGAAGTGAGAACCACAGGGCTAAAGAAAGGTTATGAGTCATATCAAAGCATTTGATGTGTCTTGCTAAATATTTCCTTTCTACTAATTACTAATAAATTAATTTATAAAGCCGTATTTAATTTCTTCCTGTAATAAAATCACAAGTCACATACCTGTTTTATTCTGGCTTCGGCATTGCTTCTATGTTTGCTTTATTTTTTATGTTCAGTAATTTGACTTTAGGCATCCATTGTTTGTCTGTATGTATATGTCTGTAAACCTATGTCCGTATACATAGCTTTTCCAAGTACTGTATACAAATGAGAAATAGCATATCACACACTCAATTGAGGTTTTTTTTGTTGTGTTGTTTTGTTTTACTTATCATGGTCTATGACAATGGATCCCTTTGTTCAGGTGTTTAACAAAGTTAAACACTCATCATTGAATAGTCATGCAGAGACTGAACAACTACTTGTGAATAATGTTTTAATTTTGGTTCCAGAACTGAACAATACATTGGTTTTGGTAACCTAAATAGCCTTTCCAACGTCATCCTGTTTCTCTAAGTGCTTACTTAATACATTGTTATGAAAACTATATTTAGTATTTAATATTAGCCAATTATAATCTTTCTTCATCATTATAACATCTCATCTGTTAAATTTTTACTTGTTTAAGGATAGCTAAATGTGACGGCAGGATTTATCACATTCTTTCAATTTGATATGAGGTTTACCTGAAAATAGAAGTTATGGAGTAGGTGAGATAAAATGTAAAATAGATGAGCAGGCCATCATGGTTTCACCTCCAGCACTTTTCAACAATATCATTGACATTGTCTCTTTTGAGCCGATTTTCAAGGAGTATAAGAGACTGCAAGTAAAGAGAAATTTCTCTTCTCTCCTGTTCAGCCAGTTCTGAATAAGATTCATTTCACGAACAGAAGAGCAGTTCTATCCATAGGAAGGAGATGACTGCTTCTATTTCCTTGTTATGCCAATTCACCCTTGCCATAAACAATGACCCCTATTAGAAGTTATTTTCCTACAATTGTTTATATATTCTGATTATGTGCAACTGATTTGACAATAATCAGCTTTAAAAGTAAACAAAACAGGAGGACATAGGAGTCTATCAGTAAGAATGTAATACAAATTATTACGTTCAATTTCACTGAGGTTTTTTAGATGTATTACTTAGATATGTGAAAACAGTCTGAAATAAGAGTTTCTGCACAGCATTACTGTAAGATTTGAGTTAGTGCAATTACAAGTTAGTGTAATTCATGAATACATTTCATGAAAATCCTGTAGCTTCTTTGAAGTCAGAGAATCTGTAATATAACCATTTATATATTAATTTTTAATCAATTTAATCAATTTAACTATAATCCAGCATAAAGCTTCATGGGGTTTTGTTTGAATTTTGCACTTTTTTCAAACCATCTTGGATGTAATTTTATACAAAATCATATATGTATAAATTCTACTGCTTTCTCTGATTCTTGGATTTACATGATTGTGTGTTATGCTATAGCATTTAATTAATTATATATAGCAGGACTTTCTTATCTGGGATTTTTCTAGAATTGCCCCTTCCTCTTATCCAAGAGTAAAATAATACACCAAGAATGGAGTATAGCCTTTTTTTTTTATACATCAGTATGCAAGATTTGTAGTCTTGCACAACTTTCCTTAGCTCCTTTATCTCAATTCCCTGGCAGATTTAGCATTTATTGGAAATTCACTCTACAAAAGTCTTGTTGCAATCAAGAACTTTGTATTATACTGGTATCATGTGTTTTATTAAAACCATGTGTTAACTGAATTTTGCCAATTTTCTTTCTATGCTAAATTTTATTTCAAAGAAAACCTTTGGCTTACCTAAGTCTGCCAGATGTCCATTATTTTAAGGGTATCCCTTATTTTAAAAGATTGCCCTTTATCCAGAATATAGCACTTTGTAACGAAGCTTTTCTCACACTCTATAAAACAAATGCCACAAGTTGTCCTTTCGGTCTCTTTTTGAATGTTGATTTGGCAATACAAAACTCACTAATAATTCATTTTCAAATGAAAAATATTAAACTCGGTTGGATTTGATCAATCAAAAGGGCAGATGAGTCGACTTTCAATCAAAACTTCATAGTTAGAGAAGATAGCTAAAGTCTTTAGCCTACATAAACCATCAGGTCCAGGACAGTTTAACAGAACACATGAAATTACTCTGGAGAAACACTTTTGTAGACTGTTACCATAATTTTTGTCTTTTGCATCATATTTGGAAATGATGAAAAGTATTGTGTATAATCTTTATATCATATCTAATTAAATTAATAGGGTTCTCCACCAATAATGGGATAGAAGGAAACATCCAATAGGGTCCTTCCACCAAAAGAAAACATCAATCAGCAGAATAGATTCTCTTCTCCCTGCAGCCCTCTGTGTGCCCCCAAATGAAATCCATATGTTTGGATGATCTTCCAGAGTACTTTTTGAAGGGGAAATGAAAGAGAAAATTCCATTGCCTAAGCAGAAGTCTGCTCATGTAACATTAGATGTCATTGCTAACTATATTAAATATAATAGTTTCCATTTCCTTTAACAAGTTTCATCATGTATCATATAATGAATTCTGAACTGATTAAGATTAATCATTTAAAAAATGAATGCTTGAAATTTTGTAGTGTGGTAGCATAAGGAAATAAGATACCAAAAGCCTGTCTAGTCCAAAAGTTTGGGCTAATATTATGTCCTGGAAGGTCAGAAGCAGGAGTTGAGATTAAAATATTTCTTCCACTATATCTCTCGTCTGACAACTGTTGTTTGACTAAACTGACTTTGCATATGTAGATTGTACATAGCCATGAAGACTTATAGTACTGGTAGCATCATCCTTCATGATTCTGCCTAGTCTTCCTAGTCAAAATGAGTTTGGATGTGCTGTTGAAATTCACAATTGTATTTTATTTCCAATGTATGTGATTTGGTTCTATTGATGTTGGTTTCCAGAAGTATCAGCAAACATTGGGATAATGTTTAAAACTCTTGACAAATCTAGGTGAAAATGTTTTTGGTAAGATTTGGTGTAACCAATGAAATTATTCTAAAGTACATTTTTAAAGTGCCTCAAGATTTTGCCATTTTTTAATTCCTATTCCCCTGATGTCTGAAGATGCTTCAAGTTTTTGCCAAATGTAGATACAACTTTTTATTATGCCACAATTCACATTAAAGTACAAAGTTAAAAAAATAGTAAGACATCAAATTACAGCAAACTCCAACAAGAAAAACTACAAGAAGAAAGTAGTAGGAATCTATCAGTTAAAACAAATGAAATATTACAGTTAATCTGCTTTGAATTCCTTAATAGAAGGATGACAGAATATATATTAATTTTTTAATTAAGAAATTAAAAAATGCTGTGTTGTGTTATGTTACTGCTCTTGAAGCACCTTGAAATTCCAGAAAAACCAGTTTGGATTGGGTTTCATTGAGGTTCAGTATCACAGCAGAATGTGTTTAGACGTGTCCTTCATGTCCCAGTAAAATGAAAATCTGAACCAAATAGTCCTAGACTAGATCATATTGACTGTGACCAAATCTAATTCACATTTGAACTGTATTCTATATATTTAGCTCTTAGATATATTGAATAAATCTTGGATACATTGATTTTCTGTACTTGCTGTTGTGTCTACATTTTGAACTGCTAAGATATTTCCATATGTTGATAAATACATTCATTTTACTGGAACTGCATACTGAAGATTTACCTTATTTCCTTTTGTTCAGTGTCAGATTTATATACCAGTTTCAATGAGCTTCCCTAGAAATTATTTGACTATATGCAAAGAAAAAGCAAAATCTAGAAGTATTACTATTGTTAAAACTTGTTTGTTTGTTTGTTTCATATATTGCTTGTCATCTCAAATATATGACTGGGCTGCTCACAATTAAAAAATGTTAAAATGCAGTACAAATAACAGTTATTTAAGAACAATTAAAACATGAAAACCATACAACAAAATGCATGGCTGAGTTAGCCAAAGTACATTTGAACAACAGTGAGATTTATATGACTTATTTTTGCCATAGAGTTTAGTTTATATGATAGCACTGATTTCAGGAAAAATTATCTAGATGGATAATTGAAATTAAAGAAAATTGTTAATTATATTTTCATCATTTTACTATTTCATTTATGTTCTAGTATTTTGGATTATACATGCTGCTCCTTAGAGCAAATTCATGTAAATCATTGAGAAATTGGAGCAGAATTTTAACTCAACTGAATTTATTTTCTTTTTTCTTCTGGCATGGCTATGACCTTAAAGAAGCTAGGAAACTAGTTAATATTTTTAATGTTTCAAAAAGAAGGCAAACAGCATGGTTGTTTCAAAACCAAAGAGATCAAGGTTAAGTCTTAAAAATGAGTAACATTTACATATCAGACCATGATTCAATCTCCAAACATTCATTCTCACATGATTTGTTGAGTTTTCAACCAGTGATCAACTTCATTAATAATTAAGCAAACATAAAGAATAAACTGAATTTGCCATTAAATATACCATAGGCTATTTTTTATATTCTTTTCATGTAAACAATGAATTTTCAGTACTTGCAATATTGGATCTGAAGTAACACTGAAATTAATACTGGATGACCGTGAGGTTCAATCTTCATGAAGGGCCACCACTAACTACTAATTTACTATACTAGAGGAAGAAAGTTACTATGTGCCAAGACATAACATGGCTCCAATATTACTGGTGCCATGTTACTAGCTGTAACAATGCTGGCAATTCCTTTTTGCCATCTTTTATGTCATATAAACATAAGTCAGATAGCAACAACTTGCCTATTCAAGTTGGTATAAGGGAAAGAACCCAATTATAATGCATGCCTTTAAGTGAATGCAACACTGTTCCAGCATTCTTAGTCAGCATCACTATTTATTTGCCTTGACAGAACATAGATGAATAGCTAGCAAAAAAGTTATCCAACAACTTACGCTGATGTGAAATAGGATCCCAATAAATGCTGATATTGTAATTCAGTTATTGTAGGGGGGTGTTGTATTGTACAGATCCATGTGGGGGGTCTGTATGCTACATATACTACAACAGGGTTCTCAAACTTAAGGCCCTGGGGGTGGATCCAGTCTACAGGTGCTTAGATCTGGCTAGTGGGGCCAACCTGGAAACAGTGAAGGACCAGCCTGCAGTGACTCTGTCAGCAAAAACTGAGCTCAGGAGGGCTGTAGGCAGTCCTCCAGATCTCCATTTTTACTTTCAGAGGGTTGCAGGAAGCTGTTGCAGCCAAAAATGCAGCTTGGGACCCCGTTATGGCTGGTAGAGCACTCGAGTCACCACAGGTGCCCCCAACATGAGTGACGTTGAGCTGGCCATGCCCACCCTAACAACATCCACCCCAGCTCCCCAAGGTCAAACACAACCACAATGTAGCCCGCAATGAAATCCAGTTTGACATCCCTTACTACAGTATATCATCATCCCATAATTTGTCAAGCAATTTACTAAGGTAAGAAAGAATATTATAATTTTGCTGTGGAATGTTATTTATTATCTAAACTATCACTGCTATTTTGGCATGAATGCTAAGTAGTGAAGTTTTAGTTATTAAAAAAAATTGACCAAATGCTCTTTATCTACATAAACTTAGTCTACCAAGCAGGACATACTTATGTCTCCTTGTAAATATAGTATTTTGTATTTCTGACATTGGATCTACAGTATAGACATTTTGAAGGGGAAAGTCACAAAAGTTTCTAAAAGTATGTAAAACTTCATTGAATGATATCTACAGTGGGGAGAGTGCTTTCTTGGCTTGGACTTTCATTTCCTGTTTCATTGTTTCATTTTGTGTTGATAGAATAAAGCATTTTTCAGAACTTTGACAATGTTTCACATTCCACTGCTACTGATTATTCATTGCAGCTGGGGCTTGCTGGTTTGTCCCAACCTTGTAAGAAGGTTGCTTTATTTTCTGGTACTTTATTTAAAATATGTGTGAGTGGCACGTATACACACTCTCTCTTTCTCATACGCACACACACACACACAATTTAATTAGCCACATATTTCCAAACTTACCTTATCTTCCAATATTGCTTCTGTAAGTTAAATGCACACTGACGTTTTGAATAGCAAACTTCCTTGAAACATAAACATTTTAAAAAGCAATAAAGTTTGAATAAGGATAGAATAGATTCACACACTAGCCCTTTTGCCTCTTAAGAACTGTTTTTTAAGTCTTAGCACTGTTTTGACAACTGAAACAAAAATAATTTCTTGATCTTAAAAAAGCATCAAAATTCTGTTGTTTTATGTTTAGACTCAATCTGCTGTAAATAATAATATGTGTTTTTATTGAAAATGTTAATCCAATATTTAGTGTAGGCAACCACTTTGTCTTTGTTTTTAAAAGATTCCTTATATTTTATAGTTTCAGAACACATTATTGTCATTTTTTAATTTCTTCATTAATTATGAGGCTTTTTTCAGATTTTCCCATGTTTTAATATATTTCCCAACCTTGATCCTTTCAAATATATTAAACTACAATTCCAACAGCTTCCTGTCTGTCACATGGGAATCAATATAGTCATAGTGCAACATATCTGAAAGGTACCAGATTGGGAAAGGTTGTGCTTATTCAATCAGGCAATTGCTGAGGTATCTACAATTATATCTTATATAAATAGCTTGAAAAACTGTGTTAAAAATAGTAAGTTACTATTACAAACCTTGTTTGTGCTTTGAATTAACTAGTGTCTTAAGGTGAGTTGTTTTCAGTTTTAGCACATTGTTTCCTTTAAAAATGAAAGATTGAAGTTATACTTCTCTTAATTACATTTAAGAAGTTCCAATAAGATAAGATAAATTATTTAGCAAATTATCAATATTAATATTCAAAATGAGCTTGGGGTTCTCTTTGATGGACATTTTCACAGTCCGACAAAGGCTTTAATTGCCACCTGGCCTTGGACCAGCTCAGACTCATGTAGACTCTTTCCACATCATGACCCCTGGTTGATGGATGAATTGAAGGAGAAGTTTAGCGCACACCTGGAAATCAAATACCTGTGTTTTCCCAAAAATCTGTCTTAATTTTTTTTGCCACCAAAAAAGGCACCAGGTCTTATTGGGGGGGGGGCATCAACTGACTCACCTCACTTCCGTGCATCTCCCCCAGCATCCTTTTCGCTGTCGGAGGCCTTCAGGAACTGCTTTGGCTTCAGATAGTTGCAGCCAGGCCTCACACACTTCATCCCATTTCTTCTGCAGCTAGCAAGGCTTTCCTGAAGGCCTCTGTAGCCAATAACAGAGCTCTTGATCGATCCAAAGCTCTGTTACCAGCTACAGGAAAGCCTTGCTGGCTGCAGAAGAAATGGGCTGAGGTGTATGAGGCCTGGCTGCAACTATCTGAAGGTAGTAGTAGGGCAGTTCCACCACTCCCATCCCCTCCCTATCTTAACTTTTACCTGTGCACCCCAAAGGAGGAGAGTTTTAATTAGGGCTTATTTGGAGGATAGGGCTTATATTGGGCATACGTGTAAAAATCAAGCTAGGACTTACTTTCTGAGTAGGTCATATTTTCAGGAAAACACAGTAGCAGTACACCAGGAGGATCTTTACATAGCTGTGTATTGTCCAGCAGTTATGCTCTTTCCTGAGTTAAGAGGCTCTACGTTCTGTCACTCATGACCAAGTTACCTCCTAATGGATTACCATATAACACTATATGGGTCTGTCCTTGAAGAGCATTAGGAAGCCTTAGTGCATACAAAATGCAGCGACATGTGAACAGAGCATATTAGCCACATTGGCTATCAATGGTTCTGGATACAAATCAAGGTATCAGTAATGATCTATAAAGTCCAATATGGTTTGTGACCAGGATAATTAAGAAATTGCTTCTCTCCAGTTATATCTGTCCATACCCTCAAGTCTTGCAGGAGAGGCGTGTTATATATAGGTCCGGTCTATTAAGGAATTATTTATTTATAATTTATTTACAAAATGTATTGGCCACCCATCTTATCACAAGGTAACTCTGGATGGCTTACAATCATATGCCATGTAATGGGATCCAGGAACAGTATTTTATGCCATTACACCTACCTTTTAGAAAAGACTTCTCCCCAAAATTAAATTGGCACCTAACTTGACATTTGAGAGGGCTTGGAGACTGAGTTCTGCAATCATGCCTGAGGGTCTGGCAGTAGTGGTGACTCTTGGTAATGGCTATATCAATTGGATTTACGATTTATATTCACTAGCTGATTGTGATTATGTTTTATGAATGTTTAATGTAAATTTTAGGATAGAAGCATGCTCTGTTGTGTTGATTTTTTTTACTATTGATGTTGTTGTTCTTTGTTGTGAGCCACACAAAGTCACAGTTGTGAAATCAATAATTAAATAAATAAGTAAATAAGCAAGCAAGCAGCTACCTTCTATCAAATATTAATTTTCAGAGGTTTTGCTTAATTTTCAATCAGCAGAAGAGGAATATTAGTCTCAGATGTGGATGGGATTTGTTTGGCTACCATCCAAATGATGACATTTTGTCACAAGATTGCTTTAAGTGCACCACTTGATAGTTTTTAAAAATCCTTTTGGATTTTGAATTGCTTTAATTTTTGTCCCTTTGTGGGATGATGGAGATATTTTTAAATTGTCTGCATTTATAAATTATTTATAAATAAACTTTTAAATGTCAGAAATTGAAAATGACATACTACAAATATTCACAGTAGCTTATTCTTTGTTTTCTAAAATTATATATGTGTTGATTTTAGAAAAATAATATCTTTTATAGAAATAAACATGTGTACACTTTTGATTATTTATTTCAAATGCCACTAATATCTATTAAGGCAAGAGTATGTTGGGTTTTTTTTTTACTTGATTAGGAAGGAATTGGAAATGCATTCTGTGTGGCTTATCTGTACTAAAAAAAGAAATATATGTAAAACTTTCTTGAAAGTTGCTTGTCATATTAGCATTAATTAGGATGCCACATAACTGTTTATGGACTAGCTGTCTAATATAAATTGATACTGTACTATATAAGTAACATGTTGTAAGGACATCTTCCTCTCTTTCCCCCCATAGCTACATGGGCAAATAGGCAACAGTATAAATTCAATAAATATAAATATATAATATATCCTTGTGGTGCAAGTACAATAAAGTAATCCATTATCTATATCCATAGAAATGGTAAAAGTACTGAATGCAAAAAGTTATTCTTTAAATTCAGCCATAGAATGTCTTATCATTTGCCTATGTTCTGAAATGTACTCCCTGTTGCATTCAATTAATGCCTTGGCTTCTGACATTAAATAAGAATCAAAAATGATTTGTGGGACAGTCTTTTGACAAAAGCTTAATCTAAGATGCTGCAACTTTTACTGGTGCTCTGGACTGTTTTCATTATCTCCTAGTACGATAGAAGTATTACTTTTAGTCAGCTAGATTCTGTGGAGTTCTGTGAGATTCTTCTTCATTCCCTGTAACCATAATAATAATCCTATGAGTTTGCCATAAGAGAAATATAGACATTCACAAAATTACAGTATTGTGTCATTTTTGTTACATACACCAACTTAGAAATATTATTAATGAAATTTGCCTATCTTTATTTATAGATAAATTAAAAGAGGCAGAGTGAGTCATGAAATATGTATATTAAAAACACTGCTTTTCTAATTAACAGACTTAATATTTACGCAAGAGCGAGCGAGAGAGAGAGAGAGAACACTAAATAATATGTCAAAAAGACATCTGGCCTCCCTTATGACTGATTAGTTTAACACATTTGCTATTTGAGGTGGAAGCACTGATTTGTTCTTCTACCCCTTCCCCTATGTATGCCTAAAAATTGTGATATTCTATTCAGACAACAAAATTCCCTGCTCAGACAGCTAAAAGCTGACACTTAGCCATCTTTGTGGCTTAGTGGCACTCTTGAGTACTGCTAGGCATAAGACCTGGCTTGGAAGTGACCTCAGGGCACTTGTTTTATAAGCCTTTGATGTTACAATAAGTCACAAGGTGATGTACGTTGACTCCAGGCAGCCATGAAAACTGATGGCTCTTCATATTCTAAGCACCATCTGATGGCTGAGTTATGAAGGAGAGTCTACAGGGAACTTCTTGGAAGGGTAATATGTAGGCATGAGGCAGTGCACTGAACAAAAGGCACAGGGACACATTCTGTTTAAGTACCATTAAAAGCCATAAGACAATATATAGACCACATACGATGTAACCCCAATTGCATTCACTAAGTTTTTGGTATGACTCTGGATCATTTTCTTTGAGTCAAAATAATATTAATTTAGTTGAGATTACATGAGATGCTGAACAGTTAAATTAATTATTAAACTATTATAGTCCCAATAAAATGGGATCCTTATGGAATAGGGTATGATTTCATAAATTTTACATAATATCACACATTTTTAGAAGCCACAATTGACTAATGGTTGTTATAACATGAATACTAAAATGGAATAGAGTGTAATAGATTATTCGGGAATATGCAACCTTTCAACCACCTTTTTCTCTCTGCCTTTATAGTATCAGCTAATAGTCCAGTCTAAGCTTCTTTGGGTTTGTTTCTATGGCTATCAACTAATTTAATTCACAAAATATGTCATACGTTAACATTTCTGAAAGTAAAACATTGCACTGAATGTAAGAATATACAAGTGAAAATGCAGTTGAGTAGTGTAGGAAGTAGAAACATACTTGATAGAGTGATAAAATAGAGGATAACTGGTTAAGCCAGTAGGTAACAGGAAGTACTTGATACACAGCTGTATTGTCTTGGCCACATTGTCATAAATATACCATTTTTTAAAGCTTCAATAATTGTCACAGCAGGTGGTAGAAATTACCCAATTTTACCTAATTTCAAAACATAACTATTTGATTAGTACTTGAATAGGACCCCACCAGGAAATCTTAGAATTGTAGAGTAGACTGGGTAGTTAAAAAAAAAAAAAAAAGCCTGCAAGAGATTGGCAATAATTTGGTATTCATTTAAATTAATATCATCATACAATATAAGAATTGAAATGAACCTTGGAGATCATGTAGTCTATCCTTTTCTCACTGCAGGAATCCACTACTACAGCATTGCTGTTAAGTTACTTCTAACTTCTAAATAAATTCTTTCTGGGAAGGTGATTCTCCATTCCAGTCTCCTTCTCAACACAGTATTTTATTGTTGAACAGATCCTAATGTTAGGAAATTTTTCCTAATTTAAAATCAAAATATGCCTTTTCCTTGTCTTGTCATTCTTTGTCATTTGTTTTGATTTCAGGCCTCTTTTCATCTTGATGTTCTCTATTCTAAACTCACACCACTTCATTAATGCCCTTCCTAAGATGTCCAAAAAGACATGCAATATTTAGGTGCAGTGTCAACAAAATGGATTAGAGAGAAACAATAACGTTTCTTGATCTTACTACCATACAGTATTCCTGTTGATGCATCCTAGAATTAGATTTTATGCAATCACATTGCACTGTTGGCTGATGCTCAGCTTGTGATTCATCAAGAAATTCTGATACTTTTCACCCAATATAGACATCCATACTCTATAGCAGACATGGGCAAACTACGGCCCACATCCGGCCTGTTGGGCTTTTTAATTCAGCCCACCAAACTAGTTACTAGCAGAAGAAAAGTCCCAGAAGAAAACTTTTTCTTTTTTCTCTCCGCGGTAGAAAA
>JAEANM010012907.1:0-14619 GCA_017656035.1 Myanophis thanlyinensis | reverse complement strand
CTGTTACTAAATGTTTTGCAACATTATTACTATCACTGTGATCAGTTATGCATAACGCACTTAAATAAATGTTAAACCAGTAAAAGTGTTGTTAATATTGTTAATTCTATGTAATTTTGCAATGAGTTTACTGGCCTGGCCCACTTGAGATCAGATTAAGCTGGGAGGAGGAGCGGGGGTAAAAAAAGGGGGAGGGGTCGTACTAAGTGGGGGGTGCCCAGAAATAGGGGGGGGCGACTAGCCCGGCCCGCTTGAGATCAGATTAAGTTGTATTCGGCCCCCAGACCAAAATGAGTTTGACACCCCTGAGTTAGAGTATATGTTTTCCTATCATCCTCTAGCAGCATGATTATTTGGAAGTTGTAATCTAACATTAAAAAAATCCCTTCATATTGAGAGTGTCTATGGAGATCCAGGTCACGTTTGCCCCAAAGGTGCTCTTTCAAAGCACAACTAGACTTCGTTTCTTTTTTTGAAGACATTTTGCTTTGCATCCAAGAAGCTTCTTCAGTTCTGACTGAATTGGGAGGAGGGTTGGGAGATTGGGAGAAGGGAATTGGTTTAGATTGGGGGCTTTTTTTCATTGTATCAGAAGAGAAACAATACATAAGGTTGACAAACTAACGCCAAACATGTTGGATTTATTTACTTTTAATCTGCACTTTTGAGTGTGCTAAATTTATTATTTTTCAAAAGATTCAAAAGTTTCTAATTCATAATTTCATTTTATAATGTAAATAGCATGTCATATCCCCTGGCTTATTTATCCCTCGCAACACTCCATTAAATAAATTAGTCCAACAGCATGCCTAGAATCATTGTATTAGATACCTAGATAATTAGATGCCTGAAATTATTGTAAGGCTGTGAGATAAAGGAGTTTAAGAGACCAATGATATGTCAACCAAATATAGCCCATTTTAAATGGGTTACATTGATACGAATATAGCATGGAGGTGATTCAGATAATCTGAACTTCTGGTAGGTAGCTAAACTTTGGAAAAAGTTAGTAGTTTGCCTCAATTAACATCAGGAGTCAGGCTCCTGAGAATTGTAACTTTCAAGAAGGATCATTAATCTGAATCTGTTAGACAAGAATAGTGTCTCACAAGAAATAAGGAATTTCTGTCTATCTGGTTCTGGCACTCTGTAGCACCAGCTAAGTTTAGTCACATTAGTTTTCTGACCATCTTCCTTTATAGAATTTCCTTATTCAGTTTTATTCCAGCAATGTCAAGTTTTGGAGATGGTTTGGTCTAGAAAAAAGTAGACTTGTCTGATAAATTATCCAAATTATCTAACACTCCTTATTCCTATTCCAATACACTCTTAATATACCAACTGACTTTCAGAAATGTGCAATAGCTTTTTAATTCATAGCATTTTCTGTTGCTATTCAAGACACACACATAATCCCCAGATTCCCCGGCATTTCAAAACCATAGTTTAAAACCATACAACATGATCATTCCTCAACAGTAACCCTACAGAGATAACATTAACAATGAAGTCCACATGTTTTGTGGGAGTTAATATTACATTAATATTTTTAATTTCCTTTGAGTTGAGAGTGATTCCTTATGAATCAGCCACTTTGGGAATAATACCAGAGTAGTTTGCCATTGCTTTCTTCAGACGCTCTGTGTGTGTTTCTGTGTGTTTTATCCTGTTTCCAATCATCACAGATAGTATGGCATACAAAGTTGCCCAATGTAGCTTTCATGGTAAGTTCCATGCTACCAAAACAGTTTAAATTGGAGAGATTGGAAAGCCAGACAAGCAATGACTTTCTTCTCAGGGCTTGCCTTTTTAAAAAAAAAAACCCCAAAAAAATCACATTTCTCCTGTTTGTTAAGCAGAGTCTTTGCTCTGCATTTCCCTGCATGTTTCTGCTCCTTTTTTTACACTGCTGGTGAACTCCTACAGTCATCCTACAAGCAGCAGGGCAGCAGTGGCTCCTATAGCTTGTATTTCCATGGATTGTGACATTTATATGGCTTCAGCCTTTTGCCATAAACCAGAAAACAATGGGAGGGATTTTGACACTGTGCTAATAGTGGAGCTGGATTCCTCCAGTGTTAATGACCAGTTGAACCTTAAGCTTTATGGAACCAAGTGTGGATGTTTGAGATCAAGGTGCCAGCCAGATTTAATACTAGGCTGCCAACTGTTCTGAGTCTTGCTTCATTAGCATCCTTTCACCTAGGAGCCTTAAAAGTAAACTGCTAATGAGTACACAGTAAGTCTCCATCTATAAAAGGAGACATTGCTGGGACAGCTAGTCTTCCTTTGGTTTTATACATTGCTTGAATAAATGGCTTATTGGTGAAAGAAAGACCTTCTGTCCATACTGTGAAACCTTTAGTTTTATTTACACTGACTTTTCAGTTTCAAGAGTTAAACCTTGATATTGAAAGTAGATTTGGGAGTGGATAAATCCTATTGAGCTATAGCTCAAACTAAAAGTTGGAAATTACCAATAGGAAACTAAACCTAGTGAATGGATCCCTGTTATGATCCAGTACATTCATCCTTGATGAAAAAAAATGGGAGGGGTTTCTCAGGTCAAATGAGCAGTGCTCACTGCTGCTCCGGACAAAAATCTGTCTTAGGATAACAGGGGGGAAATACTTCACCCACATTGATATACAACTATAGGTAAAGTTTACTATAGGTAAACTATAGGTATAGGTTTCTTCTCATGCATATGTGCTAGTTTCTCCTGACTCTAGGGGGCAGTACTCATCTCCTTTTCTAAACCAAAGAGCTAGCGTCTGATGATGATTCTGTGATCATGTGGCTGGCATGACTATTTACTATTTCACGACACATTTACCTTCCCACCAAGGTGGTCCCTATTTTTCTACTTGCATTTTTTACATGCTTTCAAACTGCTAGGTTGGCAGAAGCTAGGGCAAGTAACGGGAGCTCACTCCATTACACAGCGCTAGGGATTTGAACCACCAAACTGCTGACCTCTATGATCGACAAGCTCAGCATTTTAGCCACTGAGCCACCACATTCCTGTACAACTATAGAGTTCCTCAATGTAGGACTGGTAACTGCAAAAATCTTGTTACTTCTTGCATGGAGATACTTTAGTCTGTATATGGATGTGGGCCTGTGGCAAATTCTGTATTCCAAATAGGCAGATAGTAGGGAGGTTTGCTAGCTATGTGACAATGAATGGTGGAGGATAGGGATAACTTATGTTCCTACATTCTCTTGCATTTTTTGGATTCATGAAAAATGATCATGTCAGCCATCCTATTTTTAGCCATGATTGCTGAATGTAATGTTCTTGTTCAGGGATAATTATGTTTTGGGTAGGACAGGCTTGGAACCAACAGAGGATGGCTCTGCCTTCATGCTTTTTTTGTGATCTTCTTGGAATGTTTTGATAGATCCTGTCTAGATCCAGAAGTGCTTTTTTCTGTTCTGCCAAGAAAACAGACTCTTACTTGCTAATGGAAACTCTTAACCTCAGTGGTTAAAGGGAGCTTTAGAATTTACACCTCCCAGCTAAGCTTTTGGTAGTCTTTCCCCAGCTTTTTTAGTGTCTCTAACCTCTACTCCCCCACCCTTTACTGAAAGAACTGCCTTTCCCATACTTTCTTTTTAGAACTTGCCTTTAAATGTTTTAAAACAGCATTCTAGTTGAAGTGGGCGTGGGAGCCTTTGAAATGACGTCAAAGGTACATTAAGAGAATGACCTGTTTTAGGAAACGTTATCAAAGAATGAATGCTATCAACTGTGCACAGGCCAAGAGTCTCTTACTTGTTTGCATTCCACTGCCAGCGACTTAGGCATGGTTCAATTGAGAGCAGTGGCTTTTACCTCCCTTAGTCCATTCTTTCTTCATGTTGCTATTGTCTCTTATTGGGGTTCTGTGTTTGGCCTACAAAGTCTGGGTTGCAAAAATGTAGATAACCACTGGCCATATAGCAAAGACATGGAGTACCCCAATCCAGTGCTTGTCTGGATTTTTGCAGGCCAGATAGCATAGCCCTTATGGAATAACTATCAAACATCTAGAAACTGGGCAGATTCAAAGATTCAAACCTTTATTGTCAATGTGTGCAATGAAATTGAATGAGCCTCCATTGGTACAACCACACCAAGCACAGAAGCGCAGAATACATTCAAACACAGACTACATCTCCAGACTTACAACAAATCCCTAACCTCAGGATATACTGGGGCTAGGAAACTTTGAGTTTTAGCCCCACCTTAGGCACAAAGCCACTGGATTAAGGACCAGCCACTTTCTCTCGGACCTAGAAAAGAAGCAATGGCAAACCACTTCTGAAAAAAACTTCCCAGGAAAACTGCAGCAAATTTTCCAGGCTGTTTCCGAGAATCAGACACAAATGAAGAGGGGGTGGGGGAACCTCTAATGCTAAGGTTTTTTTTTTTTTGAAAGCTCAATGGTAAGGGTGAGCCTAGTGGCATTACAGGTTCTTGTGAACCCCAAAGTTGTTGTTTCCCTTGCCAACATTACATTTATGCTGCTACCTTCCATGTACCCCCCTCCCCAAGCTCCTGGAATGAAAATCTGTCTGGCATGTTCACTGCCTTTGTTAAGGTGATTGGCTTAAAGTAGACCTTCCTCTTTCAGTAAGCGTTTAGCTTTAATTTTAACATTAATGCTGAAATACTAATGCTAAACTAAAGCTAAATTTAATACTTAAAATATTTGTATTAGATGAAACATATTCATATTATTTGAGATTATTATTACTGATTATTGTTTAATACTTAGTATTGGGGTATTATTGGTATGGTAGTAAGACAGTATTAATATCTGCTGATCTAAACTTTTATATTGGCTGCTATTTGAGATTATTACTACTGGTGTTGCTTATTGCTTAACACTAGTATTAGTGCTGTAGAATTAATGTTATCTGGTGACCTCTAAACTTTTATATTGGCTTTATTATTGGTTCTTATAAATGGTTCTTGGTTTGTAAATTACTCTCAGGACATTCATCAGCTGAGTGTTATATAAATTAACCAATGTATAAATAACTCTATAAGTAGCAGTGAGATCCCCAAGGATCTGAACTACAATTAGTTCTGTTTAACTGAGCGAAAAGTAACAGCAAATGATACCATTTTTAAGAAGCAGCCCTTCGGGATCCCAGGCTTTCCAGCCAAATGGTTAGTGAAGTTCATTGTAATTTCAGATGTAACTGATATCCTTTGAAATGCATGTTAGAAACCAGGAAAAAACAACTGATGGATACAGTGAATAGCCACACTAAAATAATGTGGGATATTGGAAGTTTGATTCCATGTTCAGGATTGGAAACTGGAATATAATGTTGAAATTACTTAGTTTAGTAGTAAGAGAATAGGAGGAAGGAGTATTAGATACGTTTTGCCACTTTGAGTTGTTTATATAAAAAGTAAAAATGGGAGATAGATGATAGACCGACAGACAGACAGACAGACAGACAGACAGACAGTCTAATTGCTTGGAGGGTGAACATTTTTCTTTGGAAGCTTTTAAGGTGAGATGAAACAACCAGATCAGTTCTCTGATTGTATTGTTCCATGTCTGTGAAGTCCTGGATTTGCAAAGTTTAATACACTCCCATTGTATCTCCACATATAGCGGGAGTATACCTTTGATTAAGAGTGTTGAGGAATAATTATTTGAGATAGGGTGCTGGATGGCCAATAGCCTCCTCTACCCAGGCTTATCTTACATTCTTAGGTTCTGCTTTGCTACAAGGTTTCTGCATATTGTAATATTTCTTGTGTCAAATTAGCATTGCAGAAGATTTCATTACAAATCCCCAGCCCTAACCTTTTCCGAGGGACCTTGGGTCAGTCATCATTTATCATCTAAAATTACCTACCAGAGTTGTGAGAATAGATCAGCCCTGAGAAGGACCGTGTGTACAAATCGGATAGGTGAGATATGAGTAAACCAAACTGAAATTTAATTAGTTGCATGTAATTAAGTCCACAACCACAACAAACATACAAAGCTGGCTCTGATTCATACAGACAAATCTAGTGCCTCTACATTTGCAAGGGCACAAATATTGATTGAACCCACCCACTTGCCTGCTTTGCTTCTGGCATAGTAATTCATCTTATCTCCATTTCCGAGGTATTGGCATATGCCAGTTTATACATGGCTAAGAATTATATTAAAATGGCTTTTAAAATGTGCAGAACAGTCTTCAGAGAAAATAACCTTGACTGAGTGTTTCTTCCCAGAATATCCAATGGTGGTGTTATGTAAAGACAGGGACACCTTGATAGTGGGTAGGGACATGATGGAAAATTTTAGAAGTTGTGCTAAGTTCTAAATACATGAATACAGTAATTGAAAAGTGAACTTATGGATGTCTCATGCTAACCTCTACCCCCCCTCTCTCTATATGCAACAGTGCGTATATATGTGTGTCTGTCTGTAACCTCAACCCCTCCATATATAAGTGTGTGTGTGTGTGTGTATGTCTGCAAAACCATTCACAGAGGAGCTAAACAATCAAATTATCTTCTGAAAAATCATTGATCAGTTTCTGAGAAATCCTAAAATTCCTTGTAGCCACTATATAGCAAGGATGATCTGGAAAGGTTGGGTTCTACTGTACACCGTGTGTGATGTTAAGGAAGCTAAACATTCATCCTTTCTTTGGCTTTTTGATAGCCTTTGTTGTTGAAAAAGAAAGCACAATGTGAAACATTTGTCAAATATAAGAAGTGATACAAACACAGATATATCTTGAGATCTTTTTCTTCTTCAAAATACTACCTGCTTTTTATTGTGCGTTTTCTAGAATTAGTCAATTCTATTTCTTGTCATTTTCTCTTCCTGGCAGTTATCTTTATCCTCCTAAGCTATTGCTTTTAGCCTTTTCTTATCACCTTTCCATTCAGTTTCTTCTTTCAAACTGTAGTTCCCTTTAGCTTCCATTGAGCAAAGTGTAAAGGGATTATTTGGGATTCATGTTTATCTTCTATGTGTGTTCATTTATACATCTTTTCCTTTTCATATCATTTCTGCATCAGTCTTCTGATTGCCATAGCAATTAGCCAGCTATCTATCAAGCTTGGCCATTTACGACAATGAGATTTGAAGGGATCAACCCCATGTTTCATTGCTTTTCATCATCTTTTCTGCTCTCTCGCTTTCTCTCTCTCTCTCTCCATCTCAGCTGTTTTTCTGCCCTCTAAACCAGTGTTTCTCAACCATGGCAACTTTAAGATGTTTGGACTCCAACTCCCAGAATTCCCAGCAAAGCTGGTTGGGGAATTCTGGGAGTTGAAGTCCAAACATCTTAAAGTAGCCAAGGTTGAGAAACACTGCTCTAAACTATTCAAACTTTGTCACTTCCAATCTGAGCCTTGATCAATACACTGGCTTACAAAGTTAATGATAATCACAAAATAAACTCTGAGGTTTCAAAGTTCATCTAGCTTCAACCCCTCCCCCCTCCAGCCATCCAGGGACCAGTCAGAGGCTTTCATTGATTGCTGTGGAGGGAACACAGGAGTTTGAACCTGGCCTCTTTCCTCTCACCAATCTGACCTGGATTCAAGACTACTTCAATTCTCTTCCTTATCTGGATCTTTTTGCCTATCTTATAATGTCCGTTATTTTAGATAAAAAGCCCAATCAATTGATTTAGAAACCAGGCAAGTTCTATTCCTCTCTGATAACTTTGCTCCCTGCTATTTTTATCAGATAGGTCAGGGTTTTTGTGTGACTCTGCAGAGTTTTGGAAGTGACCTCTGCAGATACTTTATCAATGGCTGTTGTTTTTTAAATCTCTGCCCATGGTAGTGATAGTTGTAATAATGCTTTCTCCACGAACTGTGCCTTGTGTAATAGTTTCAGTCACATCCAGTTTGAGGTTTTCAGCTCCAAATAGGCAGCAAAAATGATGTTATATGTGTATATATGCACGAGATCTTTTGGTGACCTAATGTAGCTTTACACAACTGTGTTTTGCTTGGAGATCCTTTATGCAAGCTCAACAAGTGGGTTGAATGTATTGCGACTTGCGATATTTTATGTAATTTAGGACTCTCCTCATTCATGGCTATTTAAAGGAAGCAGAAAGCACTACACAAATGGAAAGGCCATAAAGTCTGCCTTACAGAGAGTAAGAACTTTGGAAAAATACATGGACTCCATGAATAGAAAGCACCATCTGTTTAGGAATTTCAAAGTTTTTGTATGGTCCTTTCTCTTAAATAACACAGTAGTGGTTTCTCCTTTTCGAGTTGGAAATAAACTACAAGTAGCTTTCCACTTACAACCACAATGGAGTTCAAAATTTCCATTGCTAAGCAAGACAGTTGTTAAGTAAATCCTGTGCCAATGTACAACCTTTCTTGCCACAGTTGTTAAGTGAACCACTGCAATTGTTAAGTTAGCAACATGGTTGTTAAGTAAATCATTGATGTTGCTTGTCAGAATGTCAGAAAAGATAATCACATGACCCCAGGACACTGCAATCGTCATAAAGAGGAGCCAGTTCCCAAGCAGCCAAATTTCTATCATGTGACTGTGGAGATATTGCAATGGTTGTAAATGTGAAAAATGGTCATAAGTCATTTTTTTCAAATTTTGTTGTAACTTTGAATGGTCACTACATGAATGGTTGTAAGTCGAAGATTACCTGTACCCCTGACCTGCTTGACCTTATATAGCAATTCTGTTTCCTAGTCACAACACAATAGTTGCTGACAAAATGTTCCTACTTTGGAACACATCCATATCAATTTAAGATATCTGTTGGAATATCATGGGGTGATAGCTAGAGCCTCTATGTCAGGGGTGTTAAACTCAATTTCATTGAGGGCCACATCAAGGTTGTGTTTGACCTCAGGGGGTTGCCCCCCTCCCGAGCTCCATTTTCACTGGCAGAGGGTTGCAGGAGGCTGTGGCAGCTAAAAAAGAGCTCAGGAGCCCGTTTATTTTATTTTATTTTATTTTATTTTATTTGTCAAACATGTACAAGATAGCAGGTATAGATATAAACATAAACATAAACAAAGGAAGTAAGTACAGATAAATGGGGACAGTAAGACAGGGATGGTAGGCATGCTGGTGCCTTGAGTTTGAATTGTTTGCCCATGTATTATTGTGGTTGAAGCTGAAGTAGTTGTTGACAGGTAAGATATTGTAGCAGACAATTTTGTGTGCTGCGCTTAGATCGAATCGCATGTGGCGCAGTTCCAGATTGTCCAAGCCCAGAATTCCAAGTCTGATGGCATAAGGAATTCTATTGTGAGTAGGGGAAATACCTGTGGACCCGCTCAATCGTGTTAATGTCCTAGATACAGTGTGGATTCCAGGCGGATGAACTGTATTCAAGAATTGGTCTGGCGAAGGTTTTGTATGCCCTAGTTAGCAATACAATGTTACTGAAGAAGCAGCTTTGCAAGATTAGATTAAAAGTTTTGCAAGATTAGGTTAGTTTTGGCTGGTAGAAGTATTGCGTGCTGATCCTTTGCTGTTTCCAGAGCAGCCCTGCGGGCCAGATCTAGGTAGTCTGTGGGCCGACTACTTGGATTTGACACCTCTGCTCTATGTCTATAAAAATATATTAGAAACATTTGAGGAAATATCATAGTATATGAAGTCCTAGTGAAATCCACAATAAGGAAAATCTCAAAAGAAATGAATCATTGGCAATGACAGCAAAAGATTATCGCTTTCAAATGCTATTATGGGAATCAAAGTATTGACCATGTCAACAAGATCAAGCAAAAGACTGGAAGAGGCAGAGGATGCCCAAGGGAGATGGGTATACTACTTTATCTACCTTGAAGCACCTAGTTGCAATTTCTTTCAGTCTTATTTAGATACATTAGTCAGGCAACTAAATGAAAATAGTAAGAAAGCAATTTAAAATGTTGGGAGCTAGGCAGATTGAATTCCTCAGTAGTGTTGTGTTTCCACTTTTTCTGCAAGTCTTGTCTATGTTATGAGGTATAAAACTTATTTTAGTATTTATTCCAAATCTTACACAGGAAACGGTCCAGAAGGCTGTCAGAGTTCATGGGCAGGCACAAGAGGAATTTCCTTAAAAATGTTTTTTCCTTTCATTACTGGAAGTCAACAGGATATGTCTTTTCCCTTGATCTGTAAGACCTAGTTCCTTGACTGTGCATTATAGGAATTTTTTTTCACATATTTATATTTTGCTGCTGTCCACCATTTTGTAAAAAAATGGAGTTTTTTGCAGCCATGATGCCATTGACCTGTATTAATGTAGGGGACACAGATTTGTTGAAATTTTCAATATGCTAATATATATGCAGGTATTTAAATTTGATTGAAATTCAGCACATTATAGAATAGTAGAGATGAACTGGCTTAACCATTTGCTATCCACATTTCTTAATGGTTGGCTTCAAAATCTCTCCTTTCTCTTATAGTTCTTTATCTTTAAACCAGATTTCAACCAGTCAATCCCTCAAAAGGAAGATTGCTGTCTGAAGCATGAGATACCACCACTCTATCAATTACACTTTTAAATAAACATTAATCTGCATAAAATTTCAGCACCAACCCCAGGCAAACTCACTGGGGAGTAAATTCCACTACTTTCTCCAAACTGTATTAAATCTCAGATTATCTTAATGAACTCAAAAGGTATACTCAATCATTCTAGCTGCATATTTAAAAATAATAAATGTAATGCAAATCTAAATATTTCAAATGGCAAATGCTAGCCCCACAGTCATTTTGCTTTTTATCTTAGGGTCTCATTTTAGATTTTTCATTCCTATTACATTGAACTTAGCTCATCCACTATAAGTAAACACCTACAGTGGCTTTAGCTTCAGAACAGCTGCTGTGAACCATGTGCACTAAGATTTTCTGAATTGTTTGAACAATTGAATTATAAAATGGAGAAAAGCCATAAACTCTTCTGTTAAACATGGTGCTGGACTGAATGGAACTAACTACTGTCATTCATTGAGGCCTTCAAAGACAGAGAAAGTCAGAGAGGAGAAGGCAGGTAATGAGAAGTATCACATGACTGCAAGATATATGCAGAGTGCTTCAAGAAATACTGGGTTCTTCTTTGCTAGAGATAATTAAACAGTGGCTAGACAGTCATTTGAAGATTTGTGCCTGAATGAAGATTGGATTGTATTTGTTGTTAGTCATGAAGTGGTGTCCGATGCCATGGACAATGTTCCTCCAGGCCTTCTTGTCCTCTACCATCCCCCAGCAGGAGTCCATTTAAACTCATGGCAACTGTTTCAGTGACTCCATCCAGCCACTTCATTCTCTGCCATCCCATTCTTCTTTTGCCCTCAATGGTTCCCAGCATTAGGCTCTTCTCCAGGGAGTCCTTCCTTTTCATTAGGTGGCCAAAGCAAATATAATTATTTTCAGCAGGTTTTGGATTAGATGATCTCAAAAAACTTTTCAAACTGAAATTCTGGGTTTTAATGAATGAGCAGCTTATATATCTTTATGAGTGGGCAGTGCATACTTAGAAATAGATACGTGAACTATTCCTGATAAGATAGCCGAAGACAGAACCTGCTGAAAATAATTATATTTGTTTTATATACAAAGGCTGAAGAGCTTTCCAGAACTGTTGCTATCAAACAGCTCTCACATGGAGCCAGCTTCTCTCTTATTGCTTCTGAGCCAGTGACTTTGATGGGCTTTGGCTTATGGAAGGAATCATATTTGTTGCTCCTAGTTAAATTTCAACTGCTGCAGCCTCCGAACCACAGTCTGTGCTCTCAACCCCTGCTATCCCCCTGGCCAAGGAGCTTTGCATAAGCAGTTGATTTGGATAAAGGGCTCCTCACTTGAAATGCTGCGCTACAGACTTTTCAGATTCTAGTCTCTTACTCAACCCACCCCCAGCCAAAGTCCCATGATTACATGATTGCATTGTTGCTTTCATCTGTCTTTTTTTTTTTTCCCCACTCCGTGCCTCGAAGAACAAACCTTAAAGGATGGCTTAAAACCTATTGACTTAGAAACTTAAAAGCATTCTTTAAATAAATAAAAAAAAACTAATGATTTGATCTCACAGGCTGGAGACTTGCTGAATATCCATGTTGGAAATTAATGGATAATTGGTATGTGTTATTGGCCTCTGTGAGATGAAGCCACAGCAGTTAAATATAGATGCTCTCAATTAGAGCCAAAACAAATGAGATTCTCAAAATGTTAGTTGATGTGTTGCAGATGAACCAGGGGCTTTTAAAAAGATTATAAAGATTCCAGAGCAGAGAAAGTATGAGTTTACCCAGTGAACTTGAAACTTTAAATTATTTTTGGTGGTTTCCAATGTATATTTCTTTTATGTGTTCAAATAGGTTTATTTCATTTTTCCATTTATTTCATTTATTTTCATTTTTACATACTATTTATATTGAAAACAGTACCCTTGTGCTATAATTGTACTATACTTAGAACAGTAATGGGATAATTGTTTTTAATAAATGAAACATCCCCAATTTTTTTTCTAGATTTCTATTATTTCTGTCACAATATCAACGTCATTAATTCTTTAAAACATTTATGTCTCATGTTTATATTTTAAAGCCACTTAAATAACTTTGAAAACTTTTTTTAAAATTTCTTTGTTTCAGTTTCCTTGCTTGAAATGGAAATGCTACCTTGGAATTTTTGAATCTATTTTCAAAGCAGAACACAAGAAGGATATGTAAATTAAAAATTACATTTAGACCCTCCCTCCACATTTGCAAGAGATTCTGCTTACAAATGGCCATTTTGCCAACAAGCAAAGGCAGGGTCTTGCCTCAATGGCCTTTGGTGTATAACCATTGGACTGCAGAAAAATAATATTCTCTATCTTTTTCCTGCTTTCTATTAGTCTTCCAGGTTTTTGTAGCACATAGAGAGAGCTATTTCATCTAGGTACCAGGCTAGAAGCCAGTGGATCATGTGTTCTCGTTCTGCGTTAGGCATGAAAGCTGGATGTGTTACTTTGGGCCAGTCATTCCCTCTCACTCCAGCTGATCAAACAAAGTTGTTATGGGAAGGAAGATGTTCTGTTGGATATGTGCACTGCCTTGAATTATTTGTTCAAATAATAAAGGTGGGATACAAATAAATAAATAAAAATTTCAGTAGTACTATCTAATAACAGAGAAAGTAAATATTTCTCTCTTGGTTAATGATAGAACCTGGAATTTGTTTCCTTTCTTATTTTGTTGCACAGGCAGTGAAAAATTGGAAGCATGAGATTTTATTTTATTTTTTTCCAATAAAGGGAAAATAAGAGGTGGAAGGAATATTAGGCATGTTCCCTGTTTTGAGCTATTTATGAAAACAATAACTCAAACTAGACAGACAGAGTTGTATTACTTCCTCATTTGTGTTAGTGATCTTTAGCTATTTTCAAAATATAAGAAGCATGATGGAACAGGCCAATGGCTACTTGTCCCCAATTCTTGATTTAATAATGATGCATTCTGGAAGTTCCAGCATGAAACAATATTTTGTTTAATTGTTGCTCCTTAGCAGTTGGTACTTAAAGCAAATAGGAAGCATATAAATGTTTGCAAAATATATAGATTTTGATACTTCCATCCAGTTTAGAAGGTACTGATAAGCCTCTCTTCAGTGAATTTGTCTTTTAAATTGGTAAATATTACTTAAAACGGTAGCAAATGCTGAAGTTTAACTATACCATGTGTTAAGAAATGGTTACATTTTCAATCCCCTTGCACTTCCATTGAAGGAATAGCCTTGAGTTTTAATTTTATTAGCAAAAGGAATAAACTTCTTTGTATTCACTTTTCCTCTGCTTCTAAGCAACCTCCATGTTACTCATAATCTGCTAACATTTTAAACTGAGGGCACCCAGGAAGGACATCTGATACATAAACCTGGGGTGAGGAAAGCTGAAATAGATAAACAACTAATTAAATCTGATGTAAACGTATCATCACAAACAGCATTTCATAAATAAATAAATAAATAAAGTAGACATACTGTTGCTTATTCAAGGTCTTAGTCACTGTTATAAGATAATTTAAGAACTATTAAACAAAAGTGGAGAAATTTGATCAGTTGCTATAGGAGAAATTTGCAGTATCTGGGTGCTATTCCAGAGAAAGTCATTCCTATGACTATCCCACTACCTCACAACCTACACCCGTGATGGCGAACCTATGGCATGGGTTCCACAGATGGCACGCAGAGCCATCTTGCTGGGAACACAAACTGTTGGCCAACTTACCTCCAGCTGAGCATGCATGTGCGATTGCAGAGACCTAGCTGGTCTTCAGGCGTCTGCTGTGCATGCGCGCGATTGCAGCAGGAAATCCAGTGGGTCTTTGGAGCTCTCCTGCTCCAACTGCACATATGATTGCTCATGTGTACATGAGTGCCTGCGAGCAGCATGCATGCAAAAGCTGCATGCATGTGCAAATGATGCAGTTGCACATGCAGTGCACATGGAGGAGCCGCACACAAGTGCGGATAGCACGCGCAAAGCATGTATTTTTTGGCACTCGGTAAGTAAAAGGTTCGCCACCACTGACTTACACTATGACATAACGTAACCTCCCATCTGGATTATGCCAATGCTCTCTACATGGGGCTCCCCTTGAAGAGCATCCGGAGGCTACAGTTGGTGCAG
>JAEANM010012905.1:0-14620 GCA_017656035.1 Myanophis thanlyinensis | reverse complement strand
AGTAAAAAGAAAAAAAACTGCTATCTACATTGATTACTGTTCATTCAAGACATTAACAGAATGCTGATGCACTGAATGCAGTCCAAATAGCTTTTCCTCAGAAGCATTTCAATGTTAATTTGTAAATGCTGCAATTCCCAAGGTTTTAAATATAATTGAGGAGAAACAATTGTGCTATCTAATCAGGATAAGCTAAAAATATTTCAATTTTTCAATAGAAAAATAGAATAAAAATATTCTCAAAATATTTCTGTATTTTCAAATAGACCATCTTAGTCTATTTGAAGTAAGAACCAATTACTCCATTTAGATGTCTCATATTTCTAGCACTTCATCATAATTAAATTTTAAGTCTATTACAGGGAGTCCTTGATTTATGACTGTAATGGAGTCTGCAATTTCCATCATAAATCATGACAGTCAAAAATTGAGGCACTCAAATGACCGAACATGATTTTATTATGTTTTTGCAGTGGTTGTCAAGCAAATGCCACAATTGTTAAACAAATCAATGTATTCCTATCAAAGTTTTGGCTGAAACCAGCAAAAACAAACTGCAGTCACGTGACCAGGGAACACTGCAACTGGCCATAAAGTTGAGCCAGTTGCCACAAGCCCAAAACCCAATCATGTGACTGCAGGAGATTGTGCACCTGTCTCAACTCTGGAACCAGGTAATAAGGAGCTTTTGGCAAGTCCACCATAACTTCAAATGATCACGAGCAACTGGTCATAAATCAAGGACTATCAGTATAGTTTGTACTGATTTTGTTACCACTGAGATTTTTTAAAAATTTACTTCCACTTCTTCAAATATAAGATATATTAATACTTCCTAAAATTATAGAGCCAGATCTTTGAAATAAATAGAACTTTCGTAAATGCAGTGGTTCAGAAGTTTATAGCATTGTATAGAGTTCCACTTAGAATGCTTCCATTGACAGAAGGGGATAATTATTTCAAATTCTTCCTTATAGTATTTAACTGCAAAGTACTTTCAGATTAAAAATTAACTACAGATAGAGAATTAAATCATTCAGACAGCATTGTGAATTCATTCTTGTTTTTTCTTGCCACTTCCCAGTAAGTGGATGATAGGCAATGTTTCAGTCAGCACCACAGAAGTTTCAGCAGGTAAATCTGATAGTTAAAGGCTATGGAAAGAATATTGTTTGAGTACACTTTTCTGTCTCACAGTCTCCTAGAAAAACATTCCTATTTGTTTAATTTTACAATCTCTAAAAATAACCATTTCTAAATCACCCATTTATTTTGTATAACATGCAAAATATTTTTGTATGTTACATCTACTTTAAGCATAAAGTTTTTCTTAGAAGAAATTCTGAATGCACGATTAACTCCACATTAGGTGCAAACAAGAAGTGGAACTGAGCATAGAAAAGTTTTACCTTACATGTTATTTCAATAATTCCCATCACACCATCACCCAGTTTTTGTCTCAGAATAAGATACTTTTGCCTCTGGGCTTACAGATGTACAAGTTACATAGTAACTATTTGGGGTGCAAAAATGATCAGTTGAGGAAAAAGTCATTTCTTTCAAAGTCCATAACATTATACTTGGTATTTCTATTTTTTCCAATCTTTTAAGGATTAGCAGTTGTGCCTAATTTAGAAAAGTTTTCTATAGCCTACCCTCTACAGTGGGGAAAAAGTGATCCTGCTTGGATTTTTACATTTTTCTTAGAGGGTGATGAGTTGGTGGTTCCTGAGACATCAGATAACAGTCGGAAGCAAATGGTCCGAAATATTAATAATAAACGGCGCTACTCATTCCGAGTGCCTGAGGAAGAGAGAATGCAGCAGAGAAGGTCGGTATTCAACCTGTACTTGTCTTCTGTCCATGCTTGTAGACCATGAAGACTGTTGTGTCCCGTCGTCGTATTTTTTTTTCTTTGATTGTTAGAAAAAAAATGGATTTCTGGTCAATGCGTTCAAACATTTGTCTTTTCTGTTATGCAGTATGCATTATTTACATTATGTATAACCCAATACTTAAATTTATTTTAATTTAAATATCAATGCAAAAAAACTATTGTAAATTGGAATGCATGTCTCCAAATACTGTACATAAGTACATTTGTGTGTGCATGTGTGTATATACTGTATATATGACTGATAATAAAGTTTTACAAAAGAAATTTATATTGCTAATTATGCATATATTGTCCAGTTTTGATATTCTATTTTTTTGCACAATTCCTATCTGATTCTCTGTAATATTTCCCAGTGCTCTCGTGATAACAATTATTTTTCAAATTTTGTGTAGTTTTCAGTCAGCAAAAGGGTCACCTTGCAAGATAGCATTCAGTCTATATGAAAATATTCAGAAAGAATTCTGATTTTTAAGAAAATAGTTTCAAGAAATATGGAGTTAATGTTTCAGCATCTCTCATATATAAGCTGTGCTGATAAAAGTTTGTATATAATTATGGGAAAACAGGGAAATAATTGAACTTGCTTGTTCTCAAGTCAGTCTTTTTCTTATTACCGCTGAGGCTTTTTAGACCTATTTATGACATAATCTATGATTAGAACCAGTTTTATGCTGGCAGGTTTTCTAAAATGTTGGGAACACTCAAGAAATTTCCTTTGTATCCTACAACACATTAGCAAATTTCTCTAAAGCTCTTTAAATTATTGTAAGAGTAAAATGCAAAGAGTGGTGCTATATTCTTCTAATCCTTTTCTTTTCTTCTATCCTTCATCTCTGCCTCCATCTTTGCAGCATCCGACCATCACTGAGCCCTCTTCTACACCTTTTCTTGAATGTTGTTTCAACTCCCTCTCCTAGTGCACTCTGAGACCCAGTAACCATTTGGACTTTTTATGAACATGGGCTGTTAAGCTTTTAAGCCAAACCTCTGTTCTTCCTGACCTTTTCCCTTCCATCAAGCTAACAGCTGAGATAGAATCAGTATCAGAATTTAAAGTACTTTTCTTTTAAAATTTAGCCAAAATATTTGGCTATTTGATTTTCTATTGTGAAATAATTTATGTGACTAGTATATATTTATACTATATTTTCTGTTTACAAATAGCCACTTCAACATACAATATCTGAATATTTTCTTTTGCAGAGAGATGCTGCGAGATCCAGAAATGAGAAATAAATTAATTTCTCACCCAACTAACTTTAACCACATAGCACATATGGGCCCAGGAGACGGTATACAGATCCTCAAAGACCTGCCCACAGTAAGTAAGCACAGCCTCGTATAACAAAAGCAACATGAATTCATCTGAAATATAATAAAAAAAACTTGTATTGATTTTCTGTCCTATCACAATCTCACAACATACATGCAGACTACAAAATATCCACAGTATGAGCAAAACACATCATAACATGAATGATCAACATAGCAATAAAATGATAAAAGTAGGGGGGAAAAAGATGGCACAAAAGGGTAGCATCATAGGTGTATGTTTTTCCTTTCATATTTGAAAGAAGAAAACGCCATTTTGCATGAGCCTTTCACCCTCAGGTCAAAAATCTCCAGTCTCTTGTTTCTTGTTTTCAATTACTTCCTTGTAATCATTGCTTTCACTGATGACCATTTACTTATCAGAGCTTTCCCCAACCCACTCTTAACCCTGCCGTTGTCTTTTCCCCAATTTCCCATTGTCACTCTTCAGTAACCTGGCTGGGGAGGCTTGTAATTTAGCACATCCAAATCAACGGGATGGATAACCCTGGCATTTCGTATGCCATTCTACCCCTGTGCTTATTTGTTAGTGAGCGAGTCATTCAAGGTCTTCTTTAAATTCAAACCTGGTCAACCTGCTGTTTCTGTTTCGTATGACTTTTACCTCTTAGCTGTTTTTGACTTGCCTGTCTTTGTCCTGCAGAACCTTCGGCCTCAGGAAAGTAGGGCCATGTTTAGTGGTTCTGTCAGTATCCCTTCAATCACCAAAACCCGTCCTGAGCCTGGACGCTCCATGAGTGCTAGCAGTGGCTTGGCAGCAAGTAAGTTTCTGAGCCTTCACTTGGTGTCAGCCTCTTTCTGTTTTCCTTGAGAAGCGTGTACTGTTACTTCTGCATTTGTCTGCTTCCTGAAGAATATATTATGAAAGGGAAAGACATTTTGGTGGCCAAGGATATACGACCTTAACAGCAAAGGAAATTTAGTCAAGAATTTAAAGAGAAAAGATTAGACATTCTCTTTGGAGAGAATACAAATATGAAAGCAATGCAGACTTAATAATTTTCAAAGGCATTAACACTGAATTAGTGTGTGTGTGTGTGTGTGTGTTTTCAGTTGTTTACAAGCAGTGTATTTTTGTTAATTTCTTAGTTAACTTTTGGAACTTCCTAATATTGAGAATACACATGCTCATGAACTGAGATCAGGCACATATTCCATTTAAAAAGGAAATATATATTTATTTTCGCCTATTTGTCATATTTCACAATTATGAAATATATCAACAGCATACCTAGAATAAAGCATTACAATCATATGAAAGACTATTCTTATTTCATCTGGATATGAAAAAGAGCTGCAGAACTAAGTACTAATTAAATTTAATCTTTTTAAAGAAATGAGTTGAGCCTGAGTCCTTATAATTACATGGAAGCATTTTTAATGTCTTTTTTATGTCTTTATCGGCTGTAAACTGCCCTGAGTCCTTAGGGAGGGGGGCGGTATATAAATTAAATAAATAAATTAATTAAATAAGCGCCCATGGAGTTTTCTTGGCAACAATAAAGACATGTTAGCTGTAAAACTATTGTTACCATCAGTGCATATTGTTGTAGAGAAGTACGAGGAAAGTTAAAATCATAGAACTCCCACTATTTTAACATTGTATGCAAGTATTAAATTGCAAAAATATCAATAATATTGAAAGTATGGTTATATCTTATGAACACAAATGCACTTATCATGTTTAACATTCTGTACTGCTTTTATTATTGGTGTGTAGCAGTTATGGTACTGATTGAGGCCTATCAGGATTGGCACTAGGAAATGGGGCATTTCTACAATATTTTCAGATATATTTTGGAGGCGCTGTTCATTTGCAATGAACTGCTATGGGGGAAACATTTCCAGAAATGTTGGCAAAATATTTGACATTCAACGCAAGTGGAAGATGTTAAACCTGCCTTTACCCCACCTAGCACTTTCTCCTTACCAACACAGAGATGTTAATTCAACGATGTATATAAAATTGTTTTTATTCTTGCTGAAATTGAGGCTGGGATGGAAGAGGAAGAGGAGCCTTGATAAAAAGGAATGGCGATTGAAAAACAAAACTGGCAACCATCAGTAGACTAAATAATGGCAAAGGGTGACAGTGAATACTGTGGGTTATAGTTCTAAAGCCTTTACATGGTACGTAGTTAATTTCCTGGGTGCATTTCTAGGAACATCTGCACAAAATGGTAGTGCTTTGCGGAGAGAATTCTCAGGAGGTAGTTATGGAGCAAAGCGTCAGCCAATGGCATCCCCTTCAGACGGCTCTTTGTCTTCTGGTGGCTTGGACCAAGGCAGTGATGCACCAGTGAGGGAGTACGAGAGAGAGGTGCGTATAAGCTCCAGTTTATGCTTGAAGAAATCAAAAATAGAGACACATAACTACTGCACTAGTCAATAATTGAAAGGTAAAATATTACTCTGTAAAATATGACAAAAATTCCAGTAGCATGAATTACATTGATAATTTTGTTAGCAAAAGCTAAATAGCTTCCATATGTTTTAGATTACAGCACCATCATATCAAGCTTGATTTATGAAAATTACATACAACATATCTATAAGTCATCTGATCACAGAAGGCAAGACTTAAATCTTTGAACTGTTTGGTCTGGGGATCAATCCAAATTGTAAACTTCTCAAATGGGCTGAATCCCCTGTGGAAACAACCACCAGCTAAAAAAATGCTCTGTTGAACAAGCAAAAAATATTCCAAGAAAAATTTGGGGAGATTCTTGTTTATACAAGATTTTTTTTTTGTTATTGCTGAGCAATTATTTAGGAATATGTAATAGTATGGTATGAACAAAGCCACTTCAGGAAATTACGCAATTAAACATTTATGTAAATGTGATTATAGCATTTATAGGCATAGATGCAGATACAGGAAAATAAAAATTAGATCAACAAAGGTCCCTAAATGTATTAATTGCCACTGAAGTTTATAACAACTCTAGAAAAATTATGTGCACTTTTATATTTGGCAGATTGTAAATATAAGCATGTGTTGTACTGTATTAGTGACAGCATTGCGAGGATTCAAAATGTCAAGAGCTCCCCAAAAAGTTTTGCATAAATGTATAATGTGCTGTTTGTTTTCATCCCTTCAAAAGTTCAGACCAATGACCCTTGGGAAACAAAATTAGGAACATTCTCTTGATAAGGTAGAATGGCTATTCTTCACTGCCTGTTTTTCATAGGTCAGGCAGAGAAAGGTAATGTACCAATTGGCATTATGTTCCTTCCTTGTCCCTTGCTTCTATAGGTTGCCAAGCCTCCCTGTATTCCATTTGTTGCTGCACTATTGTTCACTAATATGTTCTCTTCAAATGTTTTGGGCTGCAGGACTCTGACTCTCCAAGGCATTCTACAGCTTCCAACAGTTCCAACCTGAGCAGCCCTCCCAGTCCCATTTCTCCTCACAAGACCAAGAGCCTCTCCCTGGAGAGCTCGGACCACGTGAGTTGGGACTCATGAACTGCTTCAGCACTCAGATTTGACATCTCAGCAGCTTTTGGTCCCCATGATTCTCCATTTGCTCTCATTCTCATCTCCTCTCAGCTTCCCTACAAGAATCAAACTGTGGGTGGGAGGGGGAGGAAGAGAGTGTGTTTGCCATAATTGGCACCAGTAGTGCATTTCTCTTCCCCTCCAAATAGTAGCCAGCAAACAAAAGAAAACCTTGGTGGAGGGCAGCCCGGAGTTGTTGTTATATGAGAAATGTTGGTATATTTCTATTATCAATTTTATTTCATAGGATTATGAAATTCCATTGTATGGCATATTATGCAATACACCACACTCCAAACAAAACATGGTAGTGTAGGCTGATACCCAATATGTAATAGGAAACCAGATAGATTTGCTTTGGTACATGTAGACCCATATTATATTTTTTCAGGAATAAATACAGCAACATCCTCCATGTTTGATGATAGGGTGAAATTTGCCATGCTAAGGAAGATACACATGCTTTCAGACACTCTGAATGTCAGTCTGATTGCTACCAGTAAATCTTATTGATTTTGGGGAAAAATGATGCATATTTTACTATAATAGAGTTTAAGTAAATACACAAAATTAAGAGTTAGTACATATGTATATAATAAAAGAAAAAGCAGCATTGTAATGCAGCAGAAGATGGATTCCTATTTAAGAGATCCTTTAATTTAAAATTTGTGGTGTTCCTTTTTTCATACTAAATAAACTATGGATTGAGGGTGTGATCTGAATTTAGAACATGGCACTGGATAAAAAACATACAGCCTAGAATGAAGACTCCATCCTCACAATTTTTGTTCTGTGACATTTCCTCCTTATCAGTAGAAAAAACAAAAGCCATAAGCATCATTTTAGATTAACTCTTCCTGTTTTCTGCCTGTTCTTTATTTTACAAGCAAAACCTATTGTTTACTAGTACACAGATGAAGTAAACTGAAGGATATCCAAACAATTATAGAATCTCCTCAGCTAAAGTAAATGCAAATAGAAATGAATGAGCTTTTGGAAGATTAGGGCTAGGCTTTCAAACCCATTTTGCCTTTTAATCACCACAAGCTCTTAAGTAACTTTCT
This sequence comes from Myanophis thanlyinensis, assembly GCA_017656035.1. Classification (NCBI taxonomy): domain Eukaryota; kingdom Metazoa; phylum Chordata; class Lepidosauria; order Squamata; family Homalopsidae; genus Myanophis; species Myanophis thanlyinensis. The sequence continues at coordinate 6,826 of JAEANM010012905.1, read as the reverse complement.
TAGCTAACTAACTACATTCACTGAATACAAGGATCATTCAGTCCGAAACACAAGTTTGTAGTTTGTTCTTGATCACTGAAAGTTAATATGCCACTTCTAGAGTTGTACTTTGCTAAATTATTCAAAACTTCTAAAGATTTTCATTGTGATAATCTGCTCATCCATCCTGGTCCAGAATGCCCATTGTCTTTGATGTAGAATTCTGGTGGTTGAATCTAATAGAGAAAGCTTAATCAGAGCAAAGCATTTCTGTCTGAATAGTCGAGAGCCATCATCACCTAAAAAAAAAAACAGTGGCAAAGACAACATGCAGATGGAGAGGAAAGGAAAATCCTTTTTTCTTCCGTGTTATTGAATAAAATGAGTACAGTTTGCATTTTCACACTAGATGAATGTGATTTTTCTTCTTAGAATCATTGCTTTAGGCTAGACTTAAGCTCAAGTGAATAAAGTATTCTGGTGGTAATTTTTAAAAAAAGATAATAGTTTCTACAAGTTTTGTAATAAATCATGGATATTGTCAAATAATTACCGTTAACATCAGTGGAAAACAACAAATCTGTAACAGTTTCCTAGGTCACCTCTGAAAAATCATCAGCTACAATCATAAAATTCTGATTAAGTACTGGAAAGTGGAGATCATGGTCTCTAATCATCTAGGTGTATTCAGTCTGTTATTTCTGTGTCTTTATTTGCATTTAGCTCTCCTATGCTATGGAATAATTGGGAGTAGGAGGCAAACTTAACATTTTGCTATTAAGCATGGTATCCTAAATCTGTCTGTTGAATTGAGTTTATTAAGAATCTCAGAATTGTGTTTTGTCATGAGTTAGAAACAAAAGATTTGAATTTCAGAGCTACCAGTTAAACATACGAAGGAATTTCCTGAAAGTCTTTTCCAAGGAATTGAGTCACAGTGACAAGAACAACATATAAAATCTACTAGCTCTTCTCTCTTTGACAGTCTGTTTCAACCCCTTCAGTGTTTCCTACAATGATGCTCTTGCCATTATCATTGCTCCATATCATGGTGAAAAGGTTAGCATTCCCTCCACTCCATATTGGTTGGTGTTTTTTTTAAAGGCTTCTGGTTCTAGCTCTAAACTGCATTATTGACTTCAGAAATTAATTTGGAAGCCCGCAACTAGTCCTATGGCAATCAAGCTGTTTCACTTAAAGACAGTTGTCACACATGCAAATAAGAGCAAAGGGGAATGAATATGCAAATTAGAAAGTTTTACATAACATCAAACTATTTAATAAATGTAAACAGTTAGGATTTGTGAACTTGCAATACCAATATTGATAAATTATTGGGTACTTTTTTCTGACTGTACCCAAAACAAACATTCTTAAATCTCTGAAGAGCTAGCTAGTCAAGTTGAGGATTCCAACGTGCATTTCTCAGTTTTCATTCCTACACGATACTGTTTCTCCCAGCACTTTCATGTTGTCTGATTGAATCCTGACTAATTTGATTAGGATTTATTTTGAGCTGTAATGCAGCTTGAAACTATTCTGGCCCTAAATGAGAAGCTTGCTTTGAACTAATTCAGGCACTTCATTCATTGCCTGGTTATGTTTAAGAGGTTCAGTAAATTGGATTAATAATTATAACTGAACCTCAGATGGTTCACCTCTTGAGACTGTTTTTAAAATAGAAACAATTTATACACAACATTCATGTTTCTTTTCAGAATATATTCCTATTGTATAATTTTATTCTTCTGAATCAATCTTTCATTAATGGCTTTATCTAAAATTTGACTGACAGGTTATGTTGTATTTCTATTTACCTTTTTTCTTTTCTTTTCTTAGAACAGCAGGGTTGGTGGGGGGGATTCACTGTAACATTTGTCTTAAACTCAGGTATTTGGAAACAGACTAATGTTTTAATATGATACATATTAATGCAATAATGTACTTTTGGGTATGTAATTCACCAGATACAGCTTGAGTTGCAAACAAAGCTTTTGTTCCAAAGTCAAAAACTTGGCAGATAAAATTAGTTAAGGATGGTGGATGTTAAAAATACTTGTGATTTTTCAGCTACCAGATTTCAGGGATGACATACGTGTAACAGCAGCATCAGCATCAGAGATTATTCCTTTTTCCTTTCCTTGTCTGTTGTTTAATGAAAAGAAATTGGCTTGTTAGGATTATACCACAGGGTTACCTCTTTATAACTGGGGTCCTTTATCTAGGTGCACAGTTTGGAGACCCCCAGGGGCGTGCATGTGCCTTCAGAGGAAGGTTACTGAAAGGCTCCTGGCAAAATCTAGCCCAGAGTAACAGGACTAATCAAGGCACTACCCTGTCACTTTCAAAGTGTCATAATTTGGATTTTCCTGGGAAACTAGGCTTGCAATTCTTCATCTATAAGGGGGCCTTTAGGAATCAATTAAGATGGAGACTTTAAATTTTGGGGGACCACATTGCATGTTAAAGCAATTCTACATACAAAAATATCTTTTTTCCTTTCTCATTCTGCATCCAAAACATAGTCACACTGATGAGGAAGCAATTCACAACCAAAAAATGCCCTTGGTATTTAACAGAATTATACCTGTCTTTTTACGTACAATTTCATATCATTTATTTTTTAAAAAAAGATATTTTTAGGGATTTTTTTCATTGTAATATTGTTGTACAGTTTTGCATGGCCTAGATGTAATCACTTTTTTTTTGTTTTGGTTTAGAGTATAAAAGCTGACAAGTGTGTGCGTGGGAGGGGGAAGTTTCTGCTTTGGTTCTTCTCACTCTCTTTTTGATTCATGTCCTCAGTGTTGTAGAGGACATTGTAAGAGATTCTCTGCTCCGGAACAATGATGTAGATTCTATTGCACAGAAATATTTAAGGTGGATCAGTCAAAGGTATAATAAGTGGCAGACCACCAATATTTTACATTGATAACACTTAATATTAATCTACTTTGATGTATTGCAATAAAACAGGGAAATACTAGAAATTGAGATCGTTTGTCTTCTTTTCCTTTCCCCCTCAGCTCAATTTTATGGTAAGAGTGGGCCCATAAATTCAGCTATTGAGATCTTAATTTCTTACATTAGAAATGCTGAACCAGGAAACTTTAGGGAGTGGTTGCTCTCTTCCAAAGCATCTACTTAATTTAAACCATAGACTAATCATACTTTGCCATTCTGTTCTTGCTTGCTCAATGGTGCCGAGGATAAAAACATTTAAGATCATTTTTTTTTCTCCAGCATGTGGTTTGCAAGTAATGAATCCATATTGAATATACTATTTTGTGAATAGAGCTTAATGAATGGCTATTTGAAGGACAAACTGAACTTAAAAAGTGTAAGGTCAATATTAATTTGCTTTTGTTTACTGATACAATACACTGCAACTTATAAATAGAAAACAGGAATTTATTGTGCGACCCTATAGATGCAGCTTTTTAGTTAGGAAAAACAGAGCAGAACTGTGAAGGCTTGCCATCTCCACCCCAGTCCACTTTCATCGTAATACTTATTTGCCCAGTATGCTATTTACAGTAGTTTATTTTACAGGAAACAATTAAGAAGGATGTCTGACAACAGTTGCTGATGATCATAGTTGCCATGCACATTATTTTTGCACACAAACATTCCTGCCATTTCTAAAAACCCGTAAAGAAAAGCCCATTTTTTTTCTATGGTAATTACATTGTCAAATGTCCTGATGGTTTTCACATCAAACTTTTATTTCTTTAGACCAGGGGTGTCAAACTCACTCTATTTCATTGAGGGCCACATCAGGGTTGTGTTTGACTTCGGGTGGCCAGGGTGACCATGACCAGCTTGACATCACTCATGTCAGGGTGCCTGTGGTGGCCTGAGCGTTCTGCCAGTGAAAATGGAACTCCTAAGCTCCATTTTCGGCTGCAACAGCCTCCTGCAACCCTCTGCCAGCAAAAACAGAGCTCCCAAGCTGAAGGCACCGCAGGCCAGTCCTTCGCTGTTTCCAGGGTAGCCCCACGGACCAGATCTAAGAACCCGCGGGCCTTGAGTTTCACACCTGTTCCAGACAAAGTCAAGCATGCTTGCTCTTGAAAATAATTTGAATTCACATAACTTACATAATATTGCTATTGTTTTTTTGACTGTGAAAATTTAATGACATGCAGAATTTCAGTCATGAGATGTTCAGATAATTTAGTGACAGCATCACTAGTGTGTATTTCTGATTCGTTTTGACATAGAATCTCTCCTCTTGTTTGGAATATCATTTCATAAATGATGCACAAATCACTATCAGGTCAGATGAAAGCAACCAGAACCACTCATGAATAGTCCCAAACAGAAGTTTGACTGCTAGTCACCCATGTTAACAAGAATTTCACCAGACTGACTGCATTTTCTTAGGTACAGTCAGATAGATAACGGCTTCCAAGTATTCTGGGGGAGCTTATTTTTTATGACAAGCAGAAAGAAAGTAGTTTTCCTCTCGGCATTAAATTTTTCAAATACGTCTAATTGTTTATTCTTTGTAAATGAGATTGTAAATTTATTTGATTAAAGGCATTTGGATAAAGGCATTTGGATAATCACTGGAAGAGTGATACTTTATTCAGTAATATTAAATTCCTTAAAAAAGCAGATTCCTATTGGCAGTTAATATTTTTGGTGTAACAAGCCTCTTGTCAGCTTTTTATACTCTTAGTAATGCTCATATTCCATCTTTTCACACATTTCATCTCCCTCTTTAACTCTGATATTACAGCACTGAGTACAGAATTTTAAAATATTTATTTCCTGTTGGATGAAATGAAGACTAATGGTCCATCAGAACAGTGTGCCAGATTATAAATATTTCATAATTTAAAAAAAATCTATTCATTTTTTTATGAATTTAGGACTTGAATGCTATATCCTTTCAATATAATCACTTTAATACCATCAATTGTGCACTGTGTGAATAACACAGTAAACAGCTCTAAAGAAATAAGATCAATTTAGCTAAATGCACAGAAGCATCTATCTGCAAGATATTTTAGGCAGCAACAGAAAGGCTTACGACAATGAAATAATAAAATGACAAATAGACACCCGTCCCAAATCCTTGCTAATTTGACAATGAACTATCATATTGAAAGACAAAGTGACTCAATAAAAATACTCATACTATAGATTGGTAGAAAATATGAAAATACCAATTTATGCATATGACTTCCATTCAGCAACAATGTGTGTTTAAGTGACTGATGCGCACACATATAGAGAGAATTGCCCACAAAACCTGCTTGCTATAGTTAAACCTTTTCTCACAATCACTTCAGTGCCTTGGGAGATAAACCAAAATTGATGTAAATTGGAATAATGGCAGACCTTCTGAAGCTGTGGTATTATTGGAAATATATTTTTTAATTACTAGTGTATCCAGAGTAAGACTCACTCTTCATCACCCATTATCCTAAATTCTAATAGGAAAATTGATTTAGGCAACAAAAGTGGGATATATATATATTATTACTTCATTTCTGCATGATTTATACTTTCTTGTGTAGCAAAAAGGTATAAATTCAATTGTTAACATATTCAGCAACAATTAACCATCTTAAGCAGAAAGTATTAAAGGCATTGGGTCAGAATTCAGCTAAATATTGCAGTTAAAATTTCTGGCTTCAAAGCAAGTGTTTATTTTGATTATTCCAGACTACAGGATAACTCTTGCTTTAATTGATTATGTGCCATCATTTTTGACTCCTAGCAACACCATAAGGTTATTCTTCTCCAGGATGATCTACCCCTAACATCTTTCAAATCTCCCAACAGTGGCATTCATCACCACTATAGCTGAATCCATCTACTCTGTTTGCTGGTCATCTTCTTCCTCTTTCCTTCTACCATTCTCAGCATCAGACCTTTTTTTCCCAGAGACCTGAGTCTTTGTATAATATGTCCAAATTAGTTTAATTTGAATCTGGTTATTTGTGTCTCATCTGAAAATTCTGGATAAATTTGTCCATTTGTTTTCTTGGCTGCCCATAGTATTCTTAGGAGTCTTCAACAGTAACGGTTTAAAGGCGTCAAAACTCTTCCTAGCTTGCTTTTTAAAAATTCAACTTTCCAACTTAAAAACCCAACTTTTGCTATTTCAATTCTTACGTATGTTCAGCCAAATCTTATTCTTGGCATAAACAACAGTATTTTTTGACACACAGACAAAAAAACAAAAAACCAGGGAAGCAACTAGTTTTCTAGAGGTTTTGGACTTCAACTGCTATCAGCTAAAATTGCAGCAGGATCAACAGCAAAAGTAGGAGACACAATCCAAAACATTTGCAGATTATCAGGTTGCCTACATTTCAGACCACAGCAATATATCTTTAAAGTATTGCTTTTAGTAAAATAAGAGTCCAGATGAAGCCTGCTCATGTATTCAAATTAACAAATTTTCAGAATGTATAGAGGAAAAGCAGGACCACAAGATCTCTGGCAACAATTTCCTCTAGTTTTTGTTAAGTGGGCATTGCACATCCTCATCTGAGGCTTTTCAAGTTATTAAAATTCTTTTGGGAACTGAGTTTGACTTTGGGGTTAACAATTATTTTAGATAACAATAAAAAGGTGGGATATAAATTGAAAATCAAGTTCAGATGAACACATGTAAATATCAAAACCTTCCTACTCAATGGACAGTGGTTATAGTTTATTTGTATTGAATTATGTCTAACATGTTCCTCCTACTGTCTAAAGACTGAAACAAAAAAACTATAATACAAGATTCTTATCACCGAATCAATTAACTCCACCAACACAATATTTTGCACAAGCACCTCTTTATTGCAAATAAGTTCAAAGTTGAACAGTTACAAAAGTTATT
>JAEANM010012904.1:0-14620 GCA_017656035.1 Myanophis thanlyinensis | reverse complement strand
AGTGAAACTGTATAGTGTGTTGTATAATATACCAAAGTACTCTCAAATACGCTCCGTTGTGTACTCGTTCTCCTAACGGAGGACTATACTCCTTAACAACATCCATTATAAGTTGAAGGGTGGGAACCTCATTATTCTCCACTACTGATGTAAATAATAGCAAATTACTAGTCCTATGTGTCTCTGGGCCAGTGTCCTGAGGTGGGATGGAAGTCCCTAAATATGCTGTGGACTTGGCCTTATGCAGTAAGGACTTGAAAAGGTCTGGAGGGAACAAACCAACAAAGGCCGGGGGATCTGGTCTAATATCCTTGTTCTCAGAAAGGGCAGTCTCTCTATTTTCCTCCTCCCCTAGCAAGGAGTCCCCATGTCTCATGGAAGTGGCATAAGACAGAGGGTCCTGCCTTGGAAAAGCCCTCTCTGAGGGCTTTTGCTGCGAGAGACAATCCTCTCAAAATGGGACAGAGGTTGGTGGGAGAAACGCAGATCATAGGCTTTGTTGTAAATCCCTGTGCTAAAGCCTCTGTTATCATTAAAGTCAGAAAATGCCTCTTTTGATTCTCAGTGCCCCTAAGCCCTGCTACTTTTGGGGTAAATATGGCTTCAGTGACACAAGGCCTGGAATAAGCAGGATCTCCCTGTCTCTCAGTAGTGGCCTCTCTGCTTCCCTCTGGTGACAGGGAATATTTCCTTGACTGTGCAGAATTTGCCAGTGGTTGAGGGGATGGGATAAATGGATCCCTATCCACTACTGATTGCAACTTTCTCTCTGCCTTGAAGAACTCTCTCTCCAAGGCCCTCTGTCTGCTTCAAGCAAGCCTCTCCTCAGACCTGGCAGATTTGTGTAAATCCCTGGCTTTTCTCTTATCAGAGGCTGCTCTGGAGGTAGGCTTTGAGCCTCTGGACTGCTTTTTTCCTAGTTGGGATTGAACAGGGATGTCCTGGGCCTATTGTATCTCTATGGAGTCACTGTGCTATTGTGAACTGCTCTCCATGAAAAGGCTGGGAGGATCAAATAGCTTAGATGTCTAAAGACTTTCTGGGAGAGAAAATTCAAATGGGAGGAGTTTGAAAAGCCATTAATGGCTCAGCTCCTATTCTGCCTAGTAGCAAATTGTAGCAATTGGTGGCTCAGTGATACAGGCTGTTCTGCCCAGTAATAGAAAATGTCAATCAGATTATGGCACAGAGAGGCCTGATCAAGCCAGGCCTGCACCTCCAGAGAAAGTTCAGTAGAAGCACTCTCAAAGGATCAAATCAGTAAGGCAATCCAGCCTGAAAGGCAATGGCTTCAGTGACGTGGTTGGAGGTTTGGGTAAAAATCATAGCACTGGTTGTTCCCATGTGAGCCTATCCAGTCCTCCAGAGGCTCCTTCAGTGTGCCGAGGACAGCTGAGTAAATTGGGATAGCCTATGAGTGCCCAGATGGCTCCACTGCTCACTAGAAGGTTGGAGCAAGGCAGAGAAGACAAATAGCAGCATTTAAAATTGTCTGCGTCTCTTTGCTGCTGCCTTTTGGGTGTTTTTTTTCTCTGTCCCCCCCCCCCAAGAGCCTGCACAAACCTAATGGCTTCCAATGATTTGCCTGTAGCCGGCAGAGAGAACACGAGCTGTTATCACAGATTTCTTCCCATCTGGGAAGGGTCTACGAAGGGGAAGCAAGGAAATAAAGGCTATAGCCTTGTGAAGCTCTTGGCCTCTCCGTGCTGTTGCTCTTATGGCCAATGGCCTGTTGCAATGATCTCCCCTTCCGGGGAGATGCTGGGAGCTTGCTCTGTTTAATTTTGCTGCCAGCCAGCAGAAAAAAGAGTCAATTTTGTCTTAGTTTTCTTTGTGAAGAGAATCCAAGAATGTGAAATGTGTTCATCCAGCGGAGCTCAGAATTTCACGTCTGTGATCACCGACTGAGTCAAAAAACTGGAATCTAGCTAGGAAGTGAGGCGTGGTTTCAAGTTGATTGACTCAGTCTACTGATCTACTGGATGAAGACACAACCCATTCTTGAATTCTCTTCTTCAGCACAATGGAGAACAGACCAGAGAACTCCCATTGTCCCATTGTTCCATTTGTGGCATTTGTCAAAATTAGTCTTATATGAACACACTATTAAATATATAACAATGGACCTCAATGATAGTGTCAACTTGCAAAACTTTCCTCATCTGCTCCCGAGTTGCCATAGGCAGGGGAATGGGAAGTTGTGCTTCACAGTTGCACTGAGGAATACCTGTCAAAACAAAAACACATCCTAGCCACCCAAAGTCAAGGCCATCTCCACAGAGATTTCACCCAGTTTGTGCCTTGCCTCTGATCCCGTTGCCCCCTCCCCATAAGGTGTATCACCAGTCACATTCCAGAAACAATTTCACGGGCCATAGCAGTTATTCCTTCTGGCTATTGTGAGTCTCCATGGAGATGGCCTTGACTTTGAGGGACTAGGATGTGTTTTGTTTTGACTGAGGTGTGAATTCCTCAGTGCACAATTTCCCATCCCCCAGGAAAGCTTAGCAAGTTGACAGATACAGTATTTTCAGGATAAAATTTTACTTTTCATATATGATTAAAAACACTCAAATATTAGAGGTCTTTAGGAAGAATGGGGTGATTTTGAAAATATTTCTATTACATTATTTCTTCCCAATATAATAATTAGTTGGCTGGGAATTCTGACATTATGTTCCAAAATACGTACAGGTAGTCCTCAGTTTATAACCACAAATAGAACTGGCACTTTGGTTACTAAGCAAGGTAGAGGTTAAATGAGTCATGCCCAATGTTATGCAATTTTGCTGATGTTGCTAAGCAAATGGCATTTTTTAATGGCAAGTTCTTGTTTGAAATGTGTTTCAGGATGCATTCTAAACTTTAAAAAAAAATAATGGTACTGTGCTCTCCATTACCTATTAGAAAGTTCTGCAAGGCTGAATGATAGTGTCTTTCCTAATGCTTTTCATCTAGAAATGGCTGTGTTCCAATTGTGATACTAAAACATTAATTATTGGGATCATGTATTGCAGCCTCTACAGTTAATGTGAATATTGACCCCGACACTGTGAATGGAGTGTATCTTTTGTAATTCTGACCTATATCATTGTTTGTAGTCAGAAGATAAAGTCAGAGTGCCTTATCACCCTGCTGATATATTGACAGTTAGAGCTTCACCTAATAATGGTTCATGCAAAGTCATTGAAACCCTGCCATTTAGTTAAACTTTTAAGTTCAAAGGTTATGCTTTTTTTAAAAAAGGATGTTTTTCCTTTAACTGGAGGCTGCTTTTTTGTTTTTTGCAAGATTGAAGGAATATTTTAAGTAAAATTATTCTCAATATTCTTTAAAACTGACATTTGTTTTTCAAGCAGTATTGTTGTGGACTCAGAAAAATACAGAGGGAATAAAACATCAAACTAAAAAAGATCCCATGACAGGCATTCCCACCTGATTTCTTCTTTTGAAATTTATCCAAGGTATAAGACACAAAGGAAGCAGACCACCACATTTTTAATGTACAATAAAAGACACTCCCTTTAGTTACCTTGTGATTAGTTTTGCACCCTTCCCATACAGATTTTCTTTCTGTCTTTCAGGGAGAAATAATCAGAAAATGTCTTTTTCATCGAATATAAAAAGAATGGAACTAAAATGCAGATTAAATGTTCAGCTCACCTTAGATTTTGAATTGAACTGGACATTTCATCTGCTCTCTTTTAATTGAATTGGCTGTTGTTGAGTAAAAAGTGCCTGTTCTATAGATGCACCTAAATTATCACACTTTTCTGGATAAAGACACCAGTCAATTTAATCAAAGTAAAATATTATATGATCTCAAGAACAGTATTTTGTGGGTAGCAGTGGGAGCTAGAGACAACAGACAGAAGAAGATAGGCAGGTAGGGAGGCTTCTTCACATGGCAGCTATTACACATCTCCTTACACAAGATCATGCTTAAATCATATCTTCTGCTTTGTAACTGCTACCCAATCTCCATTTCCTGCTAGCCATGTGGCAAATAAACAGACATCTATGAATAATAATAAGTTAAATACAAAATGATTGAGAAAAATAAGAGACTTTGGAAGCCAATGAGAGATACTATACTGGTTAAGATGCTGGACTAGAACTAGATACAAATCCACTCTAAACTTTGGAAACTTTCTGCTTTCCATTATTTCTCAGGTCAACTTACCTGACAGGTAGGTTGTTGCAGGAGAGAAACATGAAGGAAGGGTGGTGATGGCAATATCCTGGTCAATCTAAAAAACTTTGTATGAGAAAAGACTTCTGAATATACAACTAGCAGTACACTGAGCACATGAAGCATTTTGACAGCAAAAAATCCTACCATGTGCTCTTTATTTTTTTTAAATCAATTCCAAATAATGTATCCACATTTTTAATTAAATACTAGACATTTTTTTGGCTGCACTAAAAATTTACCCCATAGGACAGAAAACTGGACCAAGTTTTCTATTTATTCCTAGGAAATGGCTGCAATTTCTTATAGATGAAAGACTAGACTCCAGATACTCTAAAGAAGCCAGTATTTTGAATGAATGAATCCCTGCCCTCTCTCTCTTAGCTCTCAATCAGCACAATAATCTGGACTATTGTTAATTCAATTCAACAAAATTACCATATTAATAGAACACGACACTGGAAATAAAACACCAGAGGATATCCATGGGAATAATTTTCCAGAACGAAAGCTATTATAATTACATCTTACTACAACCTTATACAGTTGTGTTTAATGATTTTTAGTGTCAATCATCATTACTAGTATCTCAGTTAATATAATTTTGATCAATTGAATTCCAGGTCTGGAAATAAAAAATGCAAACTCTGGGAAGAGAATGGCTTCCAGCTCCCTATTTCCACGGATTCTTGACGATGGCTCTTTTTCCTCTTTGTTGAAATGGATGTACCCTAACCATTTCTCAATATGGGACTTCATAATGCCAAGCCTTAGATGTATTTTACATTGATGGGAAGCTACCAAAGATATTTCTTGAGAAATGGATCGTCAGCTATTGATTAGGCATTTATCCCAGCTTCAAGTGACTTTTCCATTATAGCATTCTTTGATTCTATTTTTACTTTTGGCAGCCTGCTTCAAAGAAAAATCCAATAAATATGTATTCATTTTCAAATAAATATTGTATTAAAATTTAAGTATTGTTCCTATCAAAACACAACAGCGTGTTTTACATACTTTTATAGGAACTTTTATTTAAAGATTATTTATCCCATTTTGTGCCCTAGCTGAAAGCAGCGAAAATGTGGGAGGTTTAATACCTCTAATTTAATTTATTACACATTTGTCCAATAACATGTGAACAGATTAAAACAGCAGTGTTACAATCATAAATATAATTGATCTTTCAAGTAATATTTATTTAACATTTTATTTCTCAATTTCATGTTACTGTAATTCAAGAAACTTAAAACTTTCATCATAGTTAAATCTTAGAAATAATGCACTGACTTAATTAGAATTATTTCCAACTTAGAATCATTTTCCCTCAAAACTGCAGTGTCTCAATTAATTGGGTCCCAGATGTACTGATGTGTGTTAATTGATTTATATACATTCTTATGGGTTCCAGTTGCAAAGGATCATTAGGAAACTAGTAAAATTATTTAAGTGAGTTATGCCTGATTTTAAAAGAGATGCAACTTGTATTTTTCTCCTTAGGATGAAAAAAATGTAACTGAGTATTCTATTTAGACTGAAATGATACGCTACCTTTTATAATTAGAGCTAGCAGATTTTTCCTTATACTAGGGTGACCAATCGTCCTCTTTTGCCCAGACATGTCCTCTTTTGCCCAGACATGTCCTCTTTTTACGTCCAGTCCGGGGTGTCCGGATGGCTTTTATAAATTTTATAAATTTACCCGGACGCCCCAGACTGGCCGTAAAAGTGGAGATGTCATGTCCGGGCAAATAGAGAAAAGCGGCTCCGGCAAGAGGTCCTGCCTTCCCTGCGTCGTCAGCTCGATCCAGCCATCCCACCCCCCTTGCTGATTGGAACAAGAAGCTTCTTGCTTCTCAGTCTAGCCATACCGCAGAGAGCTCCGGGGAGGGGCTGCAGCGCCAAGACTGGATTTGCGGTCGATTTCCGGGTGAAGGGAAGCCAACCCCCCCCTGCCCTGCTGCCGCCCCCCCATCCTCTTTTTGGGATATCAAATATGGTCACCCTACCTTATACTCATCCCCCAATTGCCTAAACTACTATTAGTACTACTACTACTATTATCTACTACTACTTTTACCACCACTATTTTACAAGTTAATTATGAAAGCTTGAAACCTGCAGCTGTGGTTCTCTAGACAAAATATATTACAATGTAATATAGAGGTAGTCTTTAACATATGGTTGTAATGGAGCAATTATATTTGAATGCCATGATGTCTGCTAAGCAAGATGATCTTACTTAATGATTCCCCTGTTCTCCCTCATGTAGCCAATAAACAAATGTGCAGGTCATTATGCAGAGCATGGGGTGCCTCAACAGTAAGAGAACCTTGGAGACATAACAAAGCACAGGCACATCTGTCCTAAGTCTTCCAAGGGTTTTTGTCTAAGACTCCCTGTCCTCTGCTTCCTACCCCTTTAGAAACAGGTTATAAGTAGCTTTTTTGTGTGTGTGGGGGGGGGGGAGGGAAATCTGCCACAGCTTTTAATAGCCATTAAGTGACTGATCATAAGTCAACATATTATTCAGGAAAATCTTACTTAGCTATTTTATGTTTTCTCTGTACATACAAATAAACTTACCTCAACATGAAACAAACAGCAATGTCTTAATTGCCCTTATATTTTCTTAGAAACTGACAATTTGTTTTGAATTGTACAGCACAAAAAAATTAAATTATTTTCAGTATTTCCCAATACTTATTATAATTAGTTCTGAGTTTCAGTGGCATGCTTTTCTGAAATGAGTTTCCATAATTTTCCATAATTTTCACTGAATTTCTTACTGAATGCTTTCAAAATTATTAGAATGCTTACTTTGATTGCAGAAGGCCTACATTCAAATATAAAAGGTATCTATTGACAATAGTACAATAATATAACAGAGGAACATTTCTTTTATATGTAACTTCTGCCAGGATGCAAGTACACATACCTTTCAGTTATGTGCTAACACTATTATTTATTTAACAATTGTGTTAAGGCAAAAACTGAGTTTGACTTTATTTTACTTATTATTAAGTATTATTAAAATTAAATATTGTTAATCTGATTAGTCTCTAGTGAGGACCAGATTGTTGGGGGCAATGTGTAAACTGCTTAGAGGGGGCTGTAAATAACTGTGAAGCGGTATATAAGTTTTAGTGCTAATGCTAGTCTCTTTCTCAAATATTTAATAATTTCCCTTGCGATCATATTACAAATCAAAATAATTTTTGGAACTCTCTGAGAACCCCTGTCGAGGGCATATGGATATAGGGCCTCATGTTGTACATTCAACCTGAGGAATATTTGGTATTTGGTGGTCATACTATCAATCTATTCTGAGAGTGCCATATTAGGGAAACCTAAGATACATAGATTGTATGGAACAATGTCTGTGCCAATATACTGTAAAAATATTTACAATACACATACATGAGAATTTATCTACTAAAACAATATTAAAAGTCCTCAATAATCCTGTGTAATCAAGTATATAACAAATAGAAAATCAGTCTAGAATATTACTGCCTTCCTTTGTCCTTTGATCCATAAGAACAATTGTATTACAAATTATTGTTATTTAGGTGAGTTTGGGTAGTTTAGAAATTTAATTAATAAAATAAATAATAGATTGCAAGCATTTTGCCTCAGTGAACAAGATATGAAAAACCTGGAGCCTATTATCATTTTTTGTAGCCCTCAAAGTTCCTCTGACCAAACTACTTTCTCATTGGTATTTAAAAAACTTAAACACATTCAGTGTTATTTAAAAACAAAGAAAAATCCTTCTCTTTATTCATGATCCCTGCCCATTCCTATCCTCTGCCAAATGTTTGTTTGTTGCTGCATTGATATGTCGTATAAAATCTTATTACAAGGGAGAACATTCAGTTTAATATTGAGCATAGTGATACCTGGCTGCTGCAGGGGTTCAAGGACACCTGATTAGCTGTTTTTTTTTTTAATATTAATGTATTTATCTATGCTCTCTGCATATAAAATCTGTGAACTGGAGGTATGAATGACAATTCAGTATTTACAAATTGGTTTGTCCAACAACTACATTCTATTGTTTCCTCAGATAATTGGGCCACAGTGAACAATTAAACCTTTCAATAAATAACCTGTAAGCATGTTCCTTTGATTTACTGTTATTTGATATAGCAGTTAGTTTCAGTGGGACAGTTAATATTGATCATGCAAAGAACTACAGACAAACATGAAACAGAATTCTATGGATTATTACTTTTTGTCTGCCACTCATCACACTTACTTGTAATTGTAGCAAAATTGAAAATCAATAGTCATTAGTGTTGGACACATTTAAAGAAATAAAGAATGAAAGTTATGCTTTGGGTTTGATTTATGTTTTACCAGCAATACAATAAAGTATTACAATTCAAAATATGAATATAATTGTGCTAGTTATATATCCAGACACATTCTTTTCTGTAAAATATTTAATTATAATAAAGCGAAGTATTTATTTGTAACATATATATTGGGAAGAAAATAGTTATTTTAAGATGGAATTATTTTTCTGAACTAATTAAAATAATAACCAACACCATCAAATCAGAAAAAGTATGCTTTCAAAATTTCCAGACCTATGAATAAAAGACATGTGGTTTCAGAGTATTGAGAAAAACATCCCCAGATTGGGAAAGGTTCTCTCTCAAAAAAATTCAGAAATTAACTTTAAAACTCATCTCCTCTGCTCTTTTTTTTTTTTTGCATTTAATCTAAGTAATTCTAATTTCATACTATAGATAAATGCTTTTTAAGTTTAATTAATTTCAATTGTATTGATTTAATTATACAAATGTAAATTGTTACTCCTGTACTGCAAACCAAAAAGATAAACTTACTCATAGGCTAATCTGCTTTTATAACCAGTCTTTTGCTCTTCGGCTGGCCCCATGTTCTGATAGTTAATACTTGTATCTATAGCTACACAGTCTTTACTTCCTTCAGTACTTCAAGCAAGTAAAAACCACTCTTCTACTACTACTACTACTACTACTAGTAGTACTACTACTACACACACACATATACACAATTTTTTCTAGGTCAGAAATAACAAGAAATTAACTGCAAGCGATGCCGTTTTTCTTTTCAAAACAAATGGAAATGTTGCTGATACTGTAAAGGGTGAAGGGGGTAGAAGCTTCCTTAGACATGCACACTTATGCTAACCAATTAGCAAAACCTGTATAATATCTCACACATACAAATAATGAAAGATATCTTTCCCTCTTAGAAAGGAGGAAGATGGGAGGGGGTTTGCTTCTAAAGATTAGGTTTATATCAGTGTGAATTTAAGCTAATGCATGAAAATCATACTATTTGAGTAGATGTGTTACAATAATAATCCTAGTTAATTAAATTGTGACAATGTTTGCACAATACAAGTATCTGTGAAGCAAGTATTCATGAAGTCTTTAAAAATCTATTGTTTATCTAATGCAATGAAAGGAAAAAACTTATTAAAATGCATAATTCAATATGCAGTAACTTCTCATTAAATCCAATAAACACATTTGGAGGATCATCATGAAATAATTATGCTTGCTTTTAAGAATTCTTCTCTTCAACAACATATAGCAATACAGCACTGAACTGAACATTGGCAGCTAAATTTTGCTTGCCTCCATTTTAGCTAATTATATCCTCAAGCTTTTCAACAGACTAAGCCTCAAAAATCTTTTGAAGCTGAAATGGCTCAAAGAAAAGCATCTTTTGATAGTTACAACTTTTATGTTAATGAAGAAACAAAAGTAATTCAGTCCCTAAACTCTTTAATATTTAAAGGAAATGCAATTTACAGTTTGGAAGAAAGTTGGCTCAAATTTAGGATGTATTCAAAGTTAATTTCTCAAGCACTGACATAAATTGTGCCATCTCTATTTGGCAGTAACTCAGACTTGTAGTTTGGAATCTGGCAACTGGTTCACGCATTATGCACTAACTTTGAGGTAGTTCACATGAATTTAATATAGATTAAGAAAGACCTGCACAACTTATTAAAACTGTCCTAAATTGATGGCAAGCGACCAGAAAACATATTACTGTATCTATGCAGGCTGACAGTTCCTTGAAATGTCTTATCCTTTTTGAAATCCAGACAGGCAGCACACCTAAAAGCTTACTGAGCTGCTGATGGTTTATAGCAGAATAGAAACTGCGTTATATTGGATTAATATCAGAACTTTTGAAAGGAAGTGTATCTCAGGACAGCGCTTCAACCCCTGGTCTCTGTGATGTGGTTGGGAAAGGCTGAAGGTTGCATATTTCTGGCTTCACTTTTAGTTTGTTCTGATCTGAAAGAAATAGTACCTACTTGAGGAGAAAAATACTGTCAAAATGTGTAACATACAACTTTCTGCATCATATTCCATCATCACAAAAAATAAAATGAGATTTAGGTTTAGTCTATGGAACTTATTTAGCCTGGACAGTTAAATTTGTAGACTGCCAAATTTAGTTAGCGATTTGAATAAATTTGTTTTTAAATATATTTTATGAACCTATAATAGGGTGACCAAGCGTCCTCTTTTGCCCGGACATGTCCACTTTTTATGTCCAGTCCGGGGTGTCTGGGTGGGTTTTATAAATTCACGAAAATGTCTGGTGTTCACTCTTTTTCATAGGACCATTACGCGTGTACGTAAATGCGATTTGCATTTGCTTCAACCCATGATGCTTTGCGAGGCGCAAAGTCTGCGATTCTGCCACGATGGATGTACCGTTTGGCTTCGTGCGAAAGTCCCGGTTATGAGACTGGCAGGAATGCTCGGAAAAGTATTTCCATTAACCCAGAGACACATGTCTATGGGTGATTGCACGGCACACCATAACTTCAGTGGTTATGGATGGCTGATCCTCTCACCAATCTCCGTCATTCTATCGGCCGGCTAGCCCTTGTCCTCTTTTTTGGAAATCAAAACATGGTCACCCTAACCTATAATTGAATTCATTCATTATGCTTATCTCACAGATTTTTTAAAAAATAATTCTTCATGGAGGGAGTTAACAGAAACTTATAGAAAATGTTTAAAGAGAAGCAACATGGGCTTGAGTACTTTATAAAAGCTAAGGACTATCAGAATACAATGCCCTGCATTCAATATTAATTGTACCAAGAAAACAACTGGCTTTTATAAAGAAATTCAGTTACAAGTTACAGATCATATCATTCACCGGTAGACATTGCAAAAATGAAAAAGGCTCTCCTACTTAGTAATCTGAATGTATATATACATAATGATATAAATGGATGTTGTTTGAACTGTAATGAATAATGAATAGGCATAACAAATCTAAAAACTGCAGTCAAACACTAAAGATTATTGTTTTATATTATTACATTGTCACTCCAAATATCATTCAAATGGATTGAGGTTTTGTTTAAACATCAATCAACACCCAATATGATTATCTGTTTACAAGTACCAAGAGGATTTAACTGGTAAACAATTAAAAGCCACATTGATTTTGCAACCCAGAGATCTTCCAAAATTATCTTCCAAGAAACGATTCCTAGAATTCTCATTGACCAAAATACTTATGTGACAGATTGCAGGACTTGATTGCATTGGGTTGGGGAATACTAGTTTATATGAGGAATGTTGGATGACTATACACAACTCCGTAATACAGTATGTACATATGTAGTGCTTTTAAATACAATCAGTAATATTTTGATTCAGCATCAAGTTCCAGCAAAATCAATAGCTCCCTACTGGAGGAAATTGCCAGGTCCCACTGTCCCAACAGAGTGAGAAAAATCTTCAGGGATGACTCCCATCCAGGACAGCACTTCTTCAAACTTCTACCATCAGGCAAGAGATATAGCAGCATAGCCAGCTGGACAAATAGGCTGAAGAATAGCTTCTATCCATGTGCCGTCAGACTTCTAAATACCACATAACACCACAACTAGACTTGATACAACAGACTCACAGTGCCAGTGCAACGTGTAATATGTACATACCCGTGGAATAATATAAATATAAATATATATATATATCTGTATGTAGAAATGTGTGCCTAGCTCAGGTATTTGTTGAGGATTTGTTTACAAGTCTGGAGATGTATTCTGTATTTAAATGTATTCTATATTTCTGCGCTTTGTGTGTTTGTACCGATGGATGGTCATTCAATTTTACTGCACACATGTTGTGCATTGACAATAAAGGATTGAATTGAGAACTTGAAAAATTGCCATCTATCAGAGTAGATCTATTTGGTCAAGTGTGCAAACAGCTTATGCCTCCTCACACTAAGAGCTTAGAGTTAATAGAAAGTATTGACACCCTCTGTTAAAATGACAGGGTTTTGAGATATTAAAAAAAAAATCAAACAAAACAAAAAATTTCAAACTTTACATCTTTAATGTAACATATAAGCTGCAGAATTCAACTGAAAAATAAATTGAAGTCTTTTAGAAAAAAAAATAAAAATAAAAATTATTGGTTGCATAAGTGTGCACATTGTTTTATAAATAAGAACGTGACCATAATCAGAATTAATCAATATTCAAACTCTTATGTTAAGTAGTAGTTAATACATACCTGTTAAAGTGATTCTGATCAAGCCCATCTAAAGTTAAAGTGATTCTGATCAAATCCATCTAAAGTTCAGCTGTTACAGGATTTTTCTGACATTTATATAATTGCCTGTTAGAGCAAAATCCATGTCCTTAGGGACGGAGATGGTATACAAATGCAATAAAACTCAGACTCAAACTCATGATCTGTAAAAAACTTATAAAGCATCAAAATATTCTTATTGTTATAATGTATCAGTCAGGAGAAGAATACAAAACAATTTCCAAGGCATTGGATATACCATAGAATAGTGAAGACATCATCAACAATTGGAGAAAATATGATACAATAGAGACATTACCAAGAATTGGATGTCCCTCTAAAATTGATGAAAAAACAAGAAAAAACTGGCAGGAATTTCTGGCCAAGTACTGATTGTGTAATATCCCATATTCTTCATATATCTGGGCTGTGAGATAGAGTAGCAAGAGGCAAACCTTTTCGTACAAAAAAAGAAAAAAAACCATTCAAGCCCAGGTACATTTTCCAAAACTTAGATCAAGTCTGACAAAAGTATATGGTAAAATGTTTTGTGGTCTTATGAGATCGAGGTTTGGTCCACAATTCCAAAAAGTACATGTAGCACAAAAACAAATCTGTGTATCACCAAAGTACACCAAAGCCACAGAGAAGCATGTTGGAAGCATGCTTTAGGGCTGCTTTTTTTTCCAGGTAGAATTGAGGCTTTAGTTAAAGTGAAGGGAATTATGAACAATTCCAAATATTGGTGAATATTAGTACAAAACCTTCAGGCCTCTTTTAAAATACTGAAGATGAAGAATTTCACCTTTCAACATGACAATGACCCAAAGTATAGCTCCAAGTCAGCAAAACAATGGTTTCAACAGAAGATCAATGAAAAAGATAATTCTTCTTGCTGGAATGGCCCAGCCAAAGCCTTGATGAGAATCCAATTGAAAATCTATGAACTGAAGAGGTCTGTGCACATGATATACTTGAAATCTGACAGACTTGAAGCATTTTTGCAAGGAAGATTCCCAAGGCAAGATGCATCATGCTGACAGGCTCTTAAGTTTGAATGCTGTCAATAGAATTAAAAGGTGTTTTAACAAAGTATCAGTTTAAGCATGTTATTTTAAGTTTTTTATATTTGTTTTTCTTCTAAAATATTTTACTTGGAAATGACATCTTTAGTGTAATTATGCCATGTCTCTCTGGCCAAAAATGGAATTCCAATGAATGTTATATGAGCAACAAATAAAATACACCATTTACTGATAATATAGAAATATGTGGAATAGAGAGCATCACCACCAGATGGATTTGTAATTGGCTGATCAAGCACAGTCAACATTTAGTCTTCAATACATCTACAGGGAAGGAGGCATATAGTACTCCAAGCTTCTGTCTTAGGTGCAGCACTCCAACATCTTCATAAATTGTTTAGATAGAGACAGAAGGGGAGTTCAGCAAATTTGCAGATGATACCAAGCTGATGGAAATAGTCAGCACTTGAGAAAAGATAGACTCATGATCCAGAAGTATCTTTAGAGACTTGAATGCTCTATTCAATAAACTGAAATTCAGTGGAGAGAAAAGAAGGTTTTTAATCAGTGGTGAAATTCAATTTTTTTTACTACCGGTTCTGTGGGCATGGCCACAGGATTAAACATCACCAA
Organism: Myanophis thanlyinensis; assembly: GCA_017656035.1. NCBI lineage: Eukaryota > Metazoa > Chordata > Lepidosauria > Squamata > Homalopsidae > Myanophis > Myanophis thanlyinensis. The sequence continues at coordinate 191 of JAEANM010012904.1, read as the reverse complement.
GCAGAATTAAACTTCACCAAAGTTAAAATGTAACAAAGGGAGAGGCAGTTTCTTTTTCTTTTTTTTAATTTTAAAACAAACTTTATTAAATATATACACTTTAAAATACATGAGATCCATTCACATAATGGATTTATAATTCTAATAATTGCTTCTAGTAATTACAGTACAGTTTCGGCAGTACCTATATC
>JAEANM010012903.1:3546-14620 GCA_017656035.1 Myanophis thanlyinensis | reverse complement strand
AAAATAAATATCAATTAAAAACAAATTAAAAGAATTAAATTAGGTGGTTGATTCTATCAAATTAAAAATTATAAAATGTATATAAATTATAAAAATTATAAAATTTTAAAAACTTCTCTTCTCCCTATCCCTTTTCACTATGTGTGAATGATCTCTAAAGTGATTAAGGATTTATAACACAGTTTACTGGAAAATAAATCACTAGATTCAATAATGGGTTACCTTCACTTACAAAAGCTACAATGCAATACTTCTCACATTTTGTGATATGTTTCTCATAATCACCAGCATTCAGAAAATTTGAAAGAGGCAAAAACTTTTCTCCAGAATGGTACAAGCATAGTATAAACCTGAAAAATAATGAATGGCACATCCTGAGAGAAATTCATAGTAAGAATAGCAACAGGGGAACTGACATGGAGGCATTGCCTCAGGCAATATGGTAGCCAAGTAAAACTAAATAAATGAAAGAGCTGCTAATAAACTTAGTTGCTAAAAGAACTTTTAATGAGATCTGTTTACTTCTATAATTAATCATATAGGATTTTTAATGACAACAGATATCCTTGGGGAGTTGAGCCCTGAAACATTAGGCAAGACCAATTATCACAGTGATTTATCTATTGTCCTTTGAGGGAAGATAAAATCACATGGGCATTTTTTTAAAAAATATAGAAATAATGTTTGAATATTTAAACATACCTGCTATTGTCTATGCAATCAGCTATTATCAAAATTGTAAGACTCAAACTAAAATAAAGAAAACAAGCCACAGAGGGTAGTCTTCTTGTTTGAGACATTAAGAGATATGTATTCAGGCCTATTAAAAACATTTTGAGTAGCCTTTGGGATTATTCTTTTTTCTTTTGCATCCTTGAAGAGACATTTTCTTCTTCCTCATTCAACAAGTAATAATCTTCTAAAGTGGGGTCTGCTCTGTTATACAAACATGCTTAAATGTACAGAAGAGATCTCTTTCTCATTGAAATGATTACTTTTTGTAAAATGCCATTTGACATTATTACAGCAGTTATTCTGAGATGGAATAAACACCTAATAATCCAGTTGAAAGTCTGTGGATTGGGAAAAGCATGGTAAAGAAAACTGGAGGGAGTGGGGGAGGGGAAGATATAGGAAGCCGATACTACTCCCACTCCAGTTTATGAGAAGAGGGTTGGCCTATTGGCCCATATTCCTCTAGCTGAGCTAGAGCAGTAGTGGTACCACAGAAATAAATAAATGTAGAAATAATATCAAATAATCAGGTTCTTCTGACAACACCTGAATTATCTTTCATTCCTCAACTGAAGGATACTAGTGGGAGGGGTGACAGAAGCAAAACAGGCTGTTTCCTCGCTGTTTCCCAACTGATTGACAGAGGTGTCTACTGGTTGATAGCCATCCTTCTCTCCTTTGAGCTGGAAATAATTTTGAACATAATATTTGACTAATGGGGATCCTGAAAAAATTGGTATTATTGGATTGAACCGAAACTCTTCATTTCTTTCTTTCCCTCCATTCCTCCCTTCTTTTTAAATGTTGGTTGTGGATGCTTCGGAAACTGAGTCATGGATTGATACAGATGAATATGTAAATGTATAGAAATTCATTAGTTTTTACTTTTGGAAATCTGGTCTCCCTACTCCAGAGGCACAGACATGCCTTTTAATTTCCACAGACATTTGCAAAGTTGTTTAAAAAAAAAACCAGCATAGATGTCTGTTGCAAACCAGGATGATGAATGAAAATAGCAAAATGTTCATCTCAATATAACAAGACATTCTGGTGTGTCTTGTACTTGCGTGGCAACATCAAGCACAAAATGTATTTGCAGAGATCTGAACTCATCTGCACTACATTTCAGAATGTAGTTTTTTTTTTCAGGTCAATAGTCTATTTTATCACACCATCACTTGAAACATATGTGCTATCATCCTTCACTTTCTCAGGGTAATTTATCTTTGGAGTAGTGGAAAGAGGGAAAAACAGAATCTTGCATTTTCCCAATCCAGAACAATCACAAAACAGTATTTGTTGCATGATTTTTTTTGCATGACAATGCTCAATCTGGATGGGCTAAGAAAAACAGAATAATAGAATAATAGAGTTGGATAGGTTCTTAGAGGTCTTCTAATCCAACTCCCTGTGCAGGCAGGAAACTTACAGTATACTATTGGAGACAAATGTTGTCCAGTCAATTCTTGAAAACCTCCAGTGTTGGAGCACCCACAATGTCTGGAGGCAAGTGGTTCTGGAGACAACTGATTAATTATTCTGTCAGGAAATTCCACCTTAGTTCAAGGAGAGATCAACCTAGAACTAAGGCAGAATTTCCTGATTGTTAGAACAATTAATCAGTGGAACAATTGCCTCCAGACATTGTGGGTGCTCTAACACTGGATGTTTTCAAGAAGTGATTGAACCCTCTCATGCTAATTCTCTGCCATTACAGAAAATGCATTTTTCTTACATTCATATGCTTTTGCCCAAAAAGGACTCATTCTCACCCATTATCAAATAACCACTGAGATTACTGTAAGGAATTCACTCTGTACATGGTCAGTATTGTCTCCATACTTCTATGTATATAGCTCCCCACTACCCACCCTGCCATGTTGACCTGACAAAGAAGTAGTTTGACAATTTTGTTCTATGAAGTTTATTCCTGCTCCCAAGAGAAAATGTTAGAAAAAGAAACGGAGAGGGGCTGAAAGAGAAGAGAAAGAATGGCCAGATTGCTATTATTCCATATTGTTTCCTTGTTCTTATTTGAGTGGCATAAACCCTGTCACATATTTACATTAAACATTAGTACCACAGCATGTCAAGAGTATGAGAACCTGTGATTTCTTGGTTCATATCCAATATTCATTCCATTATGTTTCCCACAAAGAAGATGAATCTACTAAAAGACAGTGAACAAGAACAGGACAACAGAGGGCTAGGATGGGTGGAGAAAGGGGTTCAAGAAAGGTGTTTAAAAGATGGAGAAATTAAGACAACTAGGAGAAGTTCCCAGACACAACTGCAAGTCAATCTCTGCTCAGCAAAGCAATATTCTAAGCTAACTACATTCTAATTTGAAGCCCTCAGTATCTATTGAAATACAACTTCCACATTGCCTGCACACAATGCTCACTGCTGATTCAAATGCTGGAAGATGGTTCAAAGGTGCTTTTTGAAGAGGCAACTGGACATTCTGTTTTTTCTTTGAACACATTTTGCTTCTCATCCAAGAAGCTTCTTCAGAGGCAAAACGCCAGAAAGTCCAGTTGCCTCTTCAAAAAGCACCTTGACCTGGATGACTGAGAATCTCCATAGACAATTGGGAGATTTAATGGAACCTAAACAGCTAGATGTAGCTAGATTTGGAAGGATCTGAGATGTAAACTAAGCTATCTACTTGTTCTGGATTTCATCATTTCCAATTGTTTGGGATGGCAAAGTAATGAAAATTATAGCTCTAAAAGGCACCCCGGTGAGAAAATCTGTGCCTGTTCTATTGAGCAACGCAGATGTCAGGACCAAATCTCACATAGTTGTCATGGGATTTCATGCCTTGCTTTGCTCTGGGTAAACAATTCAATTGTTTCCTCAGTCCATTTCTTTCAGAGTTGCCTTTATCTACTAGAAACTGTGGCATATTCTCTATCTGAGTGAAATTACAGCAACAATGCAAAGGTGTGTTGTCAATCATCAGTCTCTTACTTACCTGTATCAATGGATTCTGGCACAGAGTGATTTTTGGCAATGAACCAGACTTCCAGCCCAACTGAACATCAAAGATAGACAACCAGTTTTGTTTTGTTTTAACGTCTGTAGCTTCTAACAAGAAGCCAGCAGGATCTCATTTAAGGATCAGCTGCAGAAGCCTCCAGGGATATTTCATAGGCAACTAAGCAAGTCAGCAAAAATTCATATCAGGTGAGTTGTGGTCATGTCGAGACCACAGAGAATAGTTTGTTATTAAAACCAGGAATTAAAATGCAGAAAAGCAAGAACTATTCTCTAGCATAAGTAGCATGAAGGAGGAAGCAGGGTGAGGTTTGAGAGAAAAGTCTCTGGGGAGAAATAAAGAAAGTTGTTTGGAGCAGTGGTGGGCGGCAAATTTTTTAACAATCGGTTCTCTGCCCTAATGACTGGCTGGATGGTCGTGGCTGGATGGTCATGTGACTGGGTGGGCATGGCCAACTTGACATCACTCACTGGCCCCGCCTCCTGGCTGCTCACCTCAAAGGCCTCAACAAGATACAATCTCTATTTATTTACTATTACTGAACATCACTGAATGGTGGCAAGAAAAATCACACAATGGAGCAAAATTCACTTAAATCTTGCTTAGCAGTGGAAATTTTGGCTCAGTTGTGGCCATAAATCGAGGATTACCCCTAATGAGAATGTGTAAAAACACTCCTTGCAGAAAAATGCCCAGCCTCTGTGCACACAGAGGAAAAGCTCCTTTTGCTGTGAAAGGATAAGGTGAAGGCTAGGCAGGCCGAGGACCTTCAGCTTGGAGGCCAAAGAAAAACACAATAGTGCAGAGATTTCCATGAAGGTTGTCAAGTTTACTAAAACTAAACTCTAAAGAAGTTAAGGACCTTTTTCAGTTCTGTCAGGCTCTTTTAACTATGAGACCTCAGAACTCAGGAGTTGCTGGCAAAGCTTAAGTTCAACTAGAAAATTAATATGTTTCTAGGATAGATGCATATGGTGCTTTAGCAGCGAAGACCAGATAGAGAAATATTGTTGGAAACAATTTTAAGATGTATTATGTCTATTAGAATTTAAGGGGAAATGGCTCTTGAAATATTTTTCCTGGGAGAATGTAGAAAAATCATTGAAATATTGTGACTAGGATCTGACAGAATAAGCACAATTCAGTAATTTCGCAAGTATTTTTAAATTTGGGTATTGCAATTAAAGAATGTAAAAGAACTTAATATATTGCAACTTGGGTAGTGTTTTCATTGGCTGAAATGTGCTCTCAGTTTCTGCATTTTTATTTTTTTTATATCATATTTTTTTCATTTTGCAAAATCTAGGTAAAAAACACAGAACTTCCAAGATACCGAGGACTGCACATTATTTTGCCCATGTAGAGCAAAACTTCCAAAGTTCCTTCTGCCAGCTGAAACCATCATGTATAAGTGGGTATGGACCAAAGTGGTTGAAGTGATTAAAATTAAATAGCTATAAATACATAGACATAAAAAGAGGGACACATGTGCACAAATTTAATCAAGGATACTTTATTGAATGTAACAATTAGAGGAATCTCAATGCTAGGTATTCAATTCAAAACCATTTCCATGTGAAATATTTTATTCATTCATTTGTTTATTTGTTTAAATTAGTTATAACTGCTCACTTTAATAGAGTTGGCTTACAAAAAACAAAGACAATAAAAACAGTTAAAAACATACAACAGCACAGACAGTCTGGGTGATACCACCATAGCAATAACAAGCCAGGGGCTCACAAACACATTAACCCCAAAACAGAGGGTTACCTCTACACCCTGGGAACTGCAGGAGATAGTTCATATATCAGTGGGATGCAGTTATAGAGGCAAGGGCTGTGACAGAGAAGGCACATTGTCCTTTTTAAGAGGACAATGTTTAATGGAACCTTGAATGTACCCATTCTGTTGGAATGTATCAGATGAGCAGAAAAAATTGGATATAGGTAGTCTCTCAAATATCCAAGCTGTATGCCATACATGGCTTCATAGATAATGACCAGCACCTTGAATTGCCCCCAGAAACTGACAGGCAACCAATGCCGTTCATGTAACAGTAATGACACATGGCCAGACAGATAGTTCTCAATTAGCAATGTCAGTTGGGAGCAGAATTTCCTTTAAGTGACATGGCCATAAACTGTGATGTCAGGTGAAAGCAGTTCTGGCACTTCCAGTTGCCATTGTTACAGACCCATACCATTGTTAAATATGCCATGTTGAGATTTAAAGCTAGGTATCATCAGCTACTGATCATACCAAACCCCATACTAACAAACTCACTGAGAAGTTTCCTTTGGGTGTTAAGGAGGACTGGGGAGAGTGTCACACCCTAAGGCACCCCCGAAGTGAAGAGCTGTGGAGATGATATCTCCCTCCCATCAACAGTGGCTGAAATCAGCCTCTGAGGAAAGAGACAAATTACTGTAATACAATGCCTCCCACTCCCAACCATGGCAGTTCGGCCAAAAGAATACCATGCTTGACAGTATTGAAAGCTGCTGATATCAAGGACCACCAATATAGATGCATCACTCCCATCCAGATTCTGCCAGAGGTCAAGCTGGCTCAGCAATGGCTCCATACTACATGCTAAACAAAATATTTATTTCAGGCAGGCATATATGTATAAAGCCTTGGATATGTTACCCTATTAACCCATCCGCTGATGAAAAGGGCCCAGTGTTAAGGCCACACTTTATGATTACTCAACTGCACTATGGTTGCCAAAACATGCCCAGTATTAAATCCAAAATCATTTGTGTGCAAAGAATATGTTCCATCAACATGGGCAGCCCTTCCTCTACTCTCACCTCAAGCCAGCTAGAAGGCAGCTGTATGGTAGAGCCAAGTTCACAATCAGTTTTGAGAAAATAGGGATCTTCTCAAGAGATTTCTCAGAGCATCTTTCACTTCTTTGTTCCTGAGACTGTAAATATAGGGGTTGGACATTGGGGTGATGACTGTGTACACTAGAGCAAAAACTGATCCTCTCTGAGAGGAATAGCTTGAGGTGGGTAAGAAATAAACGGCAATAATGGCTCCATAAAAGAGGCCCACTATAGTAAGGTGAGACCCACAGGTAGAGAAAGCTTTGTGCCTCTCTGAAGAAGTGAACTTCATTATAGCTACTACGATACGAATGTAAGTGAGGATGATGAAGACAAAAGGTCCAAGAATGATAATGACACCTTCAAAGAAAATGACCGCCTCATTGACACTGGTATCTGAGCAAGACAGCTGTAGCAAGGGCTGATGATCACAAAAGTAATGGGCCAGGTGATTTTTCCCTCGATAACTGAGACGCAGGAGCAGGCCAGCATGCAACATGGAGTGTAAGGTAGAAACAATGCAACACCCAGCTACTAAATTCCCACAAACCTTTTGGTTCATCACTGAGACATAGTGGAGAGGATTACAAATGGCTACATAGCGATCCAAGGCCATGACACTCACGAGAAGAAGATCAGTGACACCAAAAACGTAGAAGAAGAAGAACTGAGCCATGCAGGAATAGAAGGGGATGGTCCTGGAAGCAGATATGATGTGAACTAGCATTTGGGGCACCGTGACTGTGAGGAAGCCAAGATCAATGACTGAGAGGCTACGTAGTAAGAAATACATAGGGGTTTGGAGTCGCGCATCCAAAGTGATGAGAAGGATCATCATGGTATTGCCCAGAAATCCAGCACTGTACATCAGCAGAAAGAGGAAGAAGAAGATATATTTGTGTTCAGATTTGTAGGAAAAGCCCAAAAGAACAAACTCTTTAATATCTGTCCCATTCTCACAGTCCATGAGACCTGAAGAAAAATAACTTCATAAAATTAGAAATTAACATCATGACTAGGAACAGCTTTGCAAACAAATCTCACAAAATGATTTTAGGGTTAATTGTCAGCTGACAAATATCCAAACTGAATTTGAAAATTTCAGTATTTAATGTCCAAATGTTTTTATAGTTCTTACCCATTTTGAATTACTGATAAAAATAATGAAGATGGGATAAAAACAAACAAACAAACTTGTATGCTGTCTTTCTAGCCAAATTTCTTGATGTGCTTGTTAACAGATCAGGAACATCTCTAAGCTCTTTCATTTTCACCATGATTGGGATCAGAATGTCTTGTAAGATTTGAACAACTTCCTTTCTTGAACATTTTAACAAAGGAAGATATTCTTTAGATTCCAGAGGTTTCTCAGTGAAAAAGAAGAATGAAATCAAATGTATCTATTCCTCAAAACTCAGTGTATTAATTTTAGTAGGCTTGCTGTTGGGGTTGCCATTGTACCAGAATGAATACAAAAAATGAACCTTTTCTAACCCTTTCAGGCTTTATTTCAATTGAAGTTGCAACCAAACAGAACTTCAGCACTAGGAGCAAATCCGTACTTCCAAGAGCATGTTGATGGTATAAAGTTCAAGTTATGCCTTGCATCTTGTTATCATTGAAAAAAATTAGCTGATCCACTCCATGAAAGTGAGTTCTAAATCTGGCCAAGAATAACCATTGGCCTCCATTTTCTTTGTGAAGTTGGAAGAGCCTCCCAACTGTAACTCTTTCCCAATGCCAACTTATGTTTCAAAGTTGGCAGAAAAAAATGGTTCGCAGTGGATCTGTGTACATAAAATCCCAGGTTTAATTCATAGACTCTCCAGTTAAATCTGGAAAAGAATCTTGTTTGAATCCTGTAATTAAACTAAACAGAGAGCAGTGAGCCAGATGGACACAAACCTGGTTGGGCCTGGTTCCTATTTTAAATCTTTTTTTGTGGCAATTGTGGAATTTGTAAACTTGTGGAAATTATAAAAATGATGAAAATGCTGGCATTGTCTCCAAATACCAAATAAGAAGCATCCAAGACAAATGGTAAGGTATGTTTTTCCTGTGGGATGCTGTGTACTTGCGTTACATTACAATTGTTCCAGAAATTCCTGCAGATGACTCCTTTCCTTTCCCATTTCTCCCAGCCTTGTTCTACCTCCCCCATGATTCCCATCTGGATCCATAAAAACAAATAATGAGGCATCTCAGAAACAGTAGGTTGTTTTCATTTCTTAGGCTTACAAGTCAGACAGTCAACTGGCCAGTGGAAAGAAGGCAGTCCCATGTGAGATTTTTAAATAGGTTGCACGTGCTTTGCTTGCCTGGGTTGGGATGAGCAGTACAGAAAGTCTTCTTGCACCCTGTTTAATTGTTATTTAACTAAAAGTTTGTAAAACTGAATCCAGTCAGATACTCTTGCCTGCTACAATCACATCCTCTGGTGGGGGACCACTCACAGATCTAAGCTCAAATCTATCTTTTTCGTTACCTAGTCCCTTTTCTACCTGTTGTCATTTATGCCCCAGGTTCTTCTCCACAAATGTTTCCTTGAGATGAAAGTCTGGTGGTGGTGGGAAGGTTATGAACTATCACCTGCTGAATTGTTGTCCATTGGTCATCTCCTAAAAGGCATTGCAATCTGCCCAGAGAAAGATGACACCTCTTTCCAAAAGCTACCTATTATCCCTCCCTTAAAAGATGTGAGAGTTGTTTGTGGAGTTTGTTATCTCATTGTCCCTGCTTAGAAACACCCCTTGGGCTTTTCCCCATTGTTTCCACCCATGGCAAAAACATGCAACATCTTTTTTGTTTCATACTGGTTCCCATAATGGTCCTTTTCTCATCGATAGCCAGTTAAACTACCTTAGTTTCTCCTTGACCATCCAATGTAGTAAGCTATTGAGGTCCAGCAGATGGCACTAGCAGCAAACTGCAGCCCTAATATGGGCCTCTCTGCTATGTACATGATCTCATTCTTCTATCTTTCTTGGGTTGGAAATCCCCTTCTCTGTTTTGTACCTGGTACAATGATCGCACCTTACTAACATCATCATTATTCTTAAGGATTGGTTGAGAGATTTTAGCTATGATGTTGGGTTTTTTTTAACAATCTATTTAACATCTATTCTCCAATCCAAATACTGTATCCATGTTACTCTTCCTTGCTTGTAAAAAGGGTATAAAAATAATAAAACGCTACATAGGTAGCCAGACACCTTTGCACGCTGACATGACTGGTTATTGAACTCCCACAATCCCAAAACTAAAATAGTGTTTTCCATATTTCTCCAATAACATTCAAGGGCTGCTCCAAGGTGCATAAGAATTTGACCTTTGTTATCTATTATTTGGATGGAAATCAGGGGACTGCAGAGGCAATTGAGGCAGGATAGGGATCAGCCATGAAAGCAGTCCATTTCTGGCTGGTACTGTCTTCTGCTGACTACAAGATGGCTGAAGAGCATCATGGCCTCTTTCAGTTGTATTACCGTATATTCCAAAGTTTTCTTAAGGTGACATTCTTAAATTTACATCAATACTTGCTACAAGATTTCAGTATATGGTTATTGCTTCAGGGATGAAATAGCCATCCAATGTCCCACACATAATCTTTCAATGCAATTGCAAACCACTATGGATTTGCGATTGATCATACTATCAGATGTGTCCTAGATTTATATTGCATTTCTAGTGTTATGCCTCTTTGCCTTCTTTAACATGCTAAATCATAAAAGTCTGACCATCATCTACTCCTGTCTCCTGTTATCTGTGCTGTAACAGTAATTCTCAAATGGTCTACAGCAGTGTCTGAGGAAGAAACCAAGGAAACTGGGTACTGTATTGATCCCTCTCTCTCTCTCTATTTGGTGTGTGTGCGCTTTTTAATCATTCTTGATCTTGCAATCCCATAGATAAGTCCATACATTTTCTTGGCAACATTTTTTGCAAATGTTTTGCTATTGTCTTTTTCCTAGAGAGACAGACTGGCAAAAGTCACCTAGCTGACTAAATAGGCCCAGAACTCACAATCTCCTGGTTTCTAGTCTAGTTCCTTTAACCATTACATCAAACCAGCCTTCATGTAAGCCACAGATATACTGAAATTCCAGGCATATCCCATAAAAATTATCATAGCAAAATCAAAAATCTCTACCTTGTAATTGGCTAATCATCTCACAGAACAAAGTTGTCTGCCTCTGGACCAGTTACTGCTAGCTTTGGGTCCCCAGACCTCTTGGAGGTATTTGTGCACTAACACACACAAAGAGATCCATGAGCTTTAATAGTAAAAAAAGATATCTTCACTAACCTCTAACTGAAATTTAGTTTTTCATTCATTAATTATTGTAAGCATGAACGTACAGTCAAATTCCAGTCGTGTTCATTAACTTAGTACACATGGTATTAAATGGTTATTAATTTAATAATTAAATAAAACTATTATATTGATATATTTTAATATTTTGATAACTATTTGAGGGTAATTGACTTCCTTTGTTGTGTGTGT
>JAEANM010012902.1:0-14620 GCA_017656035.1 Myanophis thanlyinensis | reverse complement strand
ACATAGTTCCCTTTTCTGGTGTCTAGATGGGTAAGTGATGTGTGGAGAAGGTGAGAGATGGCATCATCAGTTGAGCGGTTTCTGCGGTAGGCAAACTGTAGTGTAGGGGGTCTAGAGTGTCCAGGAATGAGGTAGTGATGAGGTTTCTGACCAGTTGCTCAAAGCATTTCATTACTATTGGGGTCAGGGCTACAGGGAGGTAGTCGTCGTCCCACCTTACGGCCTTTTAAAAAGAATTAAAAACAGCTCTTTTCCCCAAGCCTTGATTTAGGTTGATCAGTGATGGGAGCTTTTTATGTCTATTGTTGAGAGAGAATTTAATAAACCTCCAGATATCGATATTTTGGAGGATTTATTTTTTAATTACTATTTTTATATATTGAGCTGCTCAGAATTTTTAAATATAAATTAGTCCATTATTTTCAGTAGGGGAAAGATTCAAGGCTTGAGCATAAATTTTAAAAGTACATTCACCTATTAAATCATAATGATCTTTGTAATGTCATATTAACAAACTATGAATACTACAATGAAGCAAACCCCATAATATATATATTTTTCTCACCCACAGGGATGCTGAATTGGATGTACTTTTTCACCAGCAGAGGGAGAGTTCTACCAACATATTCAGGGCAGCCCTATTGACTCCAGAATATATATATCTCATCTGTTGTTTGTTTAACATACAGCTGGTTTTGCTATCAGATTGAATCACTCTCATTTTCAGGACTCACTAGAAGATTTTGTTAAGAACCATAACCAAGCAAGGATTGGTGGAACTTAAAATTACTAAAGAAATATTTTGTCAACCATATGTTGTTTGTGGGGAAAATAAGAGATCTTACTTTCCTCACAAAAAACATACAGTGAGACAAGAGGAGAATATTTCTGCCTTGAGCTGTATATGGAAAAAGAGGGAATAAAATTCTTAAAAGAGCTTTATCAATTTACATATAAGGAAAATACTTTATTAAAAATGATTGCTGACCTGCTGCAGCAATAATCATATTGGAGTGCTGTTTTTTAAATTCTATTTTTGTAGTATCAATAGATGAAATGGAAAATAAAGAGAATAAAAAGAAAATAATTCTTTCTCTGTTAACAAAAAAAATACTATTAATTGTTGGCAAAATGTAACTTACCCTCAGGTAAAATACTATGTAGCATTAATTAACAGCATTTGATTACAGACCCTAATTAGCATATTACAGACCTTAACACATAATTAACGAATGTTAGTTATGGCGTAAGATTTTATGAGCTACAGTAGATGCATAGAAGTGTAGGATTTAATCTGGGGTGAGAGGGGAAGACAAGGTGGTTATGCAGGTTAAATATGAGACAGATTATCAATTAATCATTTGTAATGTGTGCTTGATAAGATTTTGAGATAGATTGAAACCTTTTGATGTCCAGTATGTAAGTTTTCAGCAACCTCTCTTTCAATTATACTGTTAAAATTTCTTTTCAAACACCCAGGACATTCTTCTGCAGATCAAAAAGTGACTGTTTTGGAAAAAACAGATTAACTTTTAGCTTGATAGAAAGTTGTCAGCACACATCTGAAACTCTTAGAAGTCTGCAGTTTATTATTTTCAAAAACTATTTTTCTTTGTCCAATCTATTGGTAAGTTCCTCATGGGGTTTCAGGAGCTCTTTAACTCTGCATAATGCCCATCATTTTTCAAAGTTCTCCCTTGTTCTTCTGTTTCACAGAAGCCTATGAATCCTATAAAGGCAAATTTTTCCCTCCAAGCTCAATTCCTGCTGATTTCACAGACCCACAGACAGTGTATTTTTAGCAACAATATGGTGGTTGTTTGCCACTGCTTTCTTCTAAGATGTTTATTTGATTTTCCAGTTTAGCCTATAACCATAGGTTCTCTTGCGTACTAACACCCTTTTTATTTTTTTCCGGAACAGCCAAGATCGTTTTTCTCAGACGTTCATAATAACTTGTTTCTCTTTTTTTTCTAAAACTCCTGAAATGCCATCTAAGATGAATGCTGTTAAAAATGGCCAAAAGCAACTTCAAAAATAAAAGAAAAAGATGACAGCTCCATATTCTGCTGAGCAAGTTCTTTTTGATAAACAAGCTTGTTGGAAATACGTTATATGAATAATTACAGAACTTTTCTTTTTAACAATTGGAAGAGATGAATGCCAAGCCTCCAAATAATTCTGCATTTCACACAATGCACATTTAAGCCAGAGGAAGAGGGTGAGGTCATAAGAAAAACTAGGACTTCAGTGACCAAGATGTAATTTCATTTATCCTACCACCACTACCACCTCCATCTCCTCCTCCCCAGAGACTAGAAAATCTGGACCAACTCAGGCACTGAACACATCTCCCTCACACATGCACATGCGTTTCTTAACAAGGAGAGCTGCAGGAGCTTCTGCAAAACTGTTACCATGGTAACTCCACTGTCCCACTGAGCTAGACAGTGTACAGAGGACTCACCCCTAGATAATCTCCCCAGAGCAGAGGGGAGATGTAAGAGGGGAGGGGACCTGAGCCCTCCCATCCTCCCACTGTCAGACTGCATTTGCTCAGCCTTCCTGGAGGCTAAAGTCAGCCATTCCTATCTTCCCCAATTCTATAGCAGGGACCAAAATAATGCTGTTTCTTGCAACTCGTTACATCCTAGCATGGTGAGTAGCCTCAGCAGGAAAGGAAAGGCAGAAAAAGATGTGCTCTGAGGCAGAAAATTAGAACAGCTCTAGCCTCCAGCGTCCGTTTCTCCTTATGCCTTTGTAGCAGAGAAAAAGGCTTTTGGGCTTACTACACAGCTGAACAATAAACCTGTATGCCTTTGGCATGTGATGGGGGTGGGGGTGGAAGGGATTTTTCTCTGGGTAAACTATACAGGGAATGGACTAACCCCTCCTTCCCAAAATTGAGTCATCTCTGCTAGACCCTAATTTTCTCTTCATATCTTAAAAATATTTTGAAAAGCAGCCCCAGATCTTCAGATGTAACTTTGGACATCAAATGCTAAGAGGGTTGAGATCACCATACTGAGCCAGCAATCTGTAAATCTGACCAGTATGGCCTGCTATAAATACCAAGGGCCCAGCCGTCTTCCCTGGGCCAATAGAAAAAGCAAAGGCTTCTGCCCAAAGCATTTCTACTCCAGGTCAGGCTATTGACCTTGAGGATCCTGACACAGAATAATCCACAACAAGACAATTCCTACTTTGTAACACATTGTCCCTGAATCCCTCTGCTTGCTTTCTTCCCTCTATTTTGCAACTGGAGAAAATTTCAGGGAAATTATTGAACTATGTTTTTAAGGGTGAGATGCTAGCATTCCAGGCTTTAAGTTCCCATTAGTGCTATACATTATCCTTTCTCCAGAGATATGTTTTTCCCCCTCCTGCTGCCCAATCTTTTTTAGAAAAATAAAGCTGTTTCTTCCATATATGCTCCACAGTTTCCCCCTACCCACCATTTCTCCCTTTACTTTCTTCTTCTAGAATAGTATAAGGTTTAGACCTTGTGATGAATAAAAAATAGCAGACAAAGAGAAACAATTTGTATTTAAAATAGCTGCTATCTGTAATAAAATAGTTTTAATGATGGGGAAAATTGAATTTGCCATTTCAAATTATGAGATTTGCCCTCCCCAAGAAACTGTTGGGAAAGTTTTGGTAAAATAAAATACAAATCCATTATTTCTGCAGAAAATACCCCTTACCAGGCATTATTACATCTAGAACACTCAGAGCAATACCTTCCTGTATGTATCGCTCCTTCAGCATAACAGGAAGAAAGCTTATACATAAGAACCAGTTTGGTTTAGTGGTTAAGATGATGGCTTAGAAATTAGGACACTAAGTTTAGATCCATTTTAGGCCCGAGAGCCAGCTGGGAGACTGGCCTGTCACCCTTTATCAGCCAGCCCATCTCACAGGGTTGTTGTTGTGATGGGGGAAAAAGAGGACAAGGAAGGATTAGGTAGGTTTGCCATCTTGAATTACTTATAAGGTATCCCAGGATATATCTCACCCTGATGGGACTCACTTATTCTAGTGGAAAGGGCCTATTTTGGACCCCAAAGCATTTTGGCTGGGGAGGTCCACCTTTTCAGCTGTGACTCCCACCTCTGAAATAGCCTCCTGTTGGAAATGTTAGATCCACCTCTACACTCCTTGCCTCCCAAAATAACCGGAAAACTTGGCTCTACCAGTTGGTCTGTGGCCCCGACAGAGCTTGCCCTATGTTGTGCTGAAATGGCTGAAAGGGTAGAGAAAATTCCTACTCCAAGATTGCCCACTGTGTTGGTTTTTAGCTTTTTTCTTTAATTCCTTTCATTATAATTGTCTTGTAGAACTTTTCCATTCTTTATCATATTGTAAGCTGCCCAGAGTCACTGTATCACAGAAATGGACAGCATAAAGATTTAACTAATCTTTAAATAAATAAAGGCAGGATAAAAAATATATTAATAAATCTTATGTATATTCTGAACTGGGAACTCACTTGTGCCTAGCTGTGCATACAATTTATACACGTGAGTTTCCATATGGGGTGGGGATCTACATTACAGGCCATCCCCTACTTTGTCCCTGCAGCTGCAGGGAACAGGCAATGGTTATAGGAAGCTGATGTCATTTCAGAGATGTCAGTAGGGGATAGGATTCAACCAGCACGCTCAGATGGTAAGTGTTTTATGTTGAAGAGTGCCTGAATGGAGTTAATTCAAGAGGCCATCTGTGCACAGCACAACCTCTTTTCTCTCCCGAAGGCTCAAACCTAGGCTCCTTTTTCTGAAGGAAAAGAGGCACAGGAAACCTTTACATAAATGCATAGGTATGGATGCTCATTCACTACCTTATGCGCTGTCTGCCATGTCACCTGTTATATCAGTGAAATGCTCCTTCTGAATTTTTCAATATTGTAGGTTAATATTTTTAATTATATCTTAAAGCAAATGAACAAAAATCTTCTTTGTTTTTATAATAGTGTAAAGAGGTTATTGCAAGATAAATGAGTATAATATACAGCAGCACCTACGATTTATTTTTTTTAGTGATGTGTGAAATTGAGTGCGTGCTTGTATCTGTGAAGGAGAGAAATCACACAAGTGATGTCTAGTGTAATAATGAAGTTGCAAATGTATCACAGCTTGGAATGTGAGCTCTTAGAAGGAACACAGTTTGATGAAAAAGCATTTGTTTTATATGCAAAATGTTTTGAGATCAAGTTTCAGATAGGACTCAAAATCTTATCTTCTCCTGAAAAACCATTGACGGTCATGTTGGTAATTCCAGTCTAAACAGACTAGTGATAAATCAGATTACAAACCTGAAATGTCTCATTTTTCTGTATTGGATGCTAAAATAAGTAAAATAATTTTATCCAGTAAAATATTTAAACAGGTTTTAATTTGAATAAATTTTATTCCAAAAAAGAAGCTGAAAGAAATATCCTTGTCTAAATAATTCCAAAGCTTATAGATCCAGTATCAGAAATTCCCCAGCAGCATTTTGTAGGTAAGAAAAGCTTAGCCTTTCCTTTAGACCAGGGGTGACAAACTCGCGTTGTAACGGCATCATCACGTGATGTATTGGGACTTTTTTCCCCTTTGCTAAACAGGAAGAGGGCAGGGCCAGCATGTGATGCATCCAGCCCTCAGGCCTCAAGTTTGACAGCCCTGATTTAGACTCTTTATAGATTGGGCTGGGAAAAAAGACACTTAGAGATAATTTTTTTATCTTTCTCTTACCTGGCAGTTCATTCTAATTCAGTGCAAAAGCAAGTTCCATGTAATTTAGGAATCAGAGTACCTGCTAGTGGCAGCAACACTGATTGTGATCAAAGAAAACTAGCACAATTTTGGCAAGAAACAGATACAACAGTCTTGCAGGTGCTTTTTTCATATTTATCATAGAGAGAGTGCTAAATCATGTAGCATCTTCTTTGGCCTTTCATTGCATACAGTTTTTCTATTCTCACAAATGGCAAAATATCTAGAGTTGTAATCAGACATTTAGACCACTTTAGATAGCAAATGTCTCCTACATTCATTCACCCCGATTTTACAACCATCTGAGTTTATACATCATTTTACAGTTTTTTCTGATGTTTTAAAATTGCATTTCCTTATGGAAATTAATTTTTCTTTTAAAGACCCCCTGAGAGAAGATAGACTAGATCAGGGATCCCCAACTCCTGGTCCATGGACCAGCACCAGGCCACGGCATGCCAGAAACCACGCCGTGCAAACAAGTGAAACCCCAACCATGGGATGAAGGCAGCCTGCAAAACCAAGCCCCCTCCAGTCCACAGAAAAAACTTCTCTTATTGCACCAGTCCCTGGTGCCCAAACAGTTGGGGCCATTGGACTAGACAAATTTTAGATTTATTCCCTTTTTATGACACAATTACTCCCATTTTGTAAACTGGGAAATGATGGAGTACAACAGCAAAGAAAACGGAGAATTATTTGATATATATTCTTACCAGTTTCTCTACATTGATTAACCCATCCACTAAGGTTTTGCTAGCTTCATGCAAAAATGTCAAGTCTGAGAACAGAAGAGAGAAAAAGAGGAAAAGTAAATTGAGAAAAGAATGAAAAGCAACAATTCATTTCTAACTTTCAAAAAATATGGCTAGTAATCAAATAATCCTTCTCTGCTGCAATTAGAATAGAATGTAGCAAGTTAGAAGAAAACTCTCTGTTTATGCTCCAAGGCACATTTATGTATTAATTCTGCTAATAGCTCAGTATCTGTTATTTTGATGGAATTATAGGCATGTATAAGAAAAACATATCAAAAGCATCTGAGTAGTGATCATGAAGAATGTGAAACTTGCTATTTCCAGGAAACTGTGTCAGAGTTGGAAAACAAGTTTTGTCTTTAAAACACTATCACAAATAGATTTTCTCATGAGTGGGTTGAAAATATTAATATGCATAGGAGAAAAGTAATAGTTATGTTGATAACTAATACAACACCAAACCTATTCCTGAATAGATTCTACTTCTTGGAGTAACTGAGTACTCTTTAGATGTGTTCAATTTAAATCCATATGAAGTTCTCGTTTTGTAACTACAACTTTTGATTTTGATCCCAAAATTTATGTTGCTAAGTAAGAAATTTATTAAGTGAATTTTGTCCCATTTTGCAATCTTTCTTGCCACAGCTGTTAAGTGAATCACTGCAGTTGTTAAATTAATAAATAACATGGTTGTTAAATGAATCTGGCTTCCCCATTGATTTTGTCAGACAGTTGCAAAAAGTGTTCACATGACCTTCAGGATACTGCAACCATTATATATATGAGTCAATTGCCAAGTGTCTGAAGTTTGATCACATGGCCATGGGGTTGTTACAATGGATGTAAGTGTAAAAAACAATAACTACTCTTTTCAGTGCTGTTGTAACTTTGATCAGTCACTAAATGATCTGTTGTAAATCGAGAACTACCTATAATTTCTCAGTCACCACAGCAAAGGTTATCCTGGCAAAGTATTATGGCAGACTATTGAGAAAGGGATTTTTAGACCATTGTATTATTATTGGTCCAAGTATTCCAACTTCAAAATTAAGCCTAGATTTGCTGAGAACTGTTCTGCATAGCAGACTTAAGATGCTTGTCTCCAATGCTCAAACAGATAGACCTTAAGGAGCTGTACAAATAGTCTTCAACTTATAACCACAATTCAGCCCAAAATTTCTGTTACTAAGCAAGGCAGTTGTTATTGGAATTTATTCCATTTTATGATCTTTTTTGCAACAGTCATTAAGCAAATCACTACAGTTGTTAAGTGAATCATACGGCCATTAAGTAAATCTGGCTTTTCCCATTGACTTTGCTTGTTGAAAGCTGACTGGGAAGGTTACAAATAGTGATCAGTTGAGCCATGGACATACTGTCATAAATATGGTACATGACACTTGCCAAACACCCAGAATTTTGATCATGTGACCATGGGGATACTGCAATAGTCGTAAGTGTGAAAGTCCCTTTTTTCAGTGCTGTTGTAACTTTGAATGGTCACTAAATGAATCCTTGTAAGAAAAGGACCACCTGTAATCCAGATTTCTACCCAATCTATTAATTGGCAATAATGTTGGCCAACTGTTCTGGCTAATGGTGATCATTACAGCCACAAATTGCTGCATTCACTTGCTTCTTTATCTGTCCCAGTCTTGCTGGAAAACGGGCATCAATTGATTTTCTTTCTATGCCTGCATTGGCTTCAGGACGTGTGGTTTCTATTGATAGATCTTTCTTTTAAGTTCCTTCCCATGCTTGCATCTTCCTGTCCAGTGTCCACCTTCCTGGTGGGCAGGAACAAAAAAGAGGGAACACCACCATTTTTTACAAGCAAAATTCAATTTTGGTTGGTTAAAAAAAAGTCCAACATTTCATTCATCTGCCAGGGGCAGGGAGGAATCCAAGGAACTGGCCTTCTTTAACCAGCTGCTTTAATCCTGTTGCAGGTGAATAGCAGAGAGCAATTCAGGCTCTGCATGAGCATGCTCCTCTTCACCCTTAAAGAGATCCTGAAAATGGCCATTCAGGGCAACAGCTAATAACTGACAGGAGGAATCCCACCAGGAGCTTTATACAACAACTAATAGAAGGAAACATTGCCTAGAGAAGGGATGGGCTGGGGAATTCTGGGAGTTAAAATCCACAAGTTGCCATAATTGGACATCCCTGGCCTAGACTGATTAAAGATTAAAAGGGACAAGAGAAAACCACGTGGCTAAACCTCTGCCAGACAAACTGAAAAACATTAGTTGTTTAAATAGGGCAGAAAAGCACAATGGTAAACTGTTTCGGTGCTAGGAGAAAGCCAAGCTAAGGGTGACATCATCCAGTCAAGTCCTGTCAATGTGACCCAGTTAGTAGGTTTTGCAGAAGAATCCTGAGACAGTTTCCCACACATTCCAGTTTGAGAAAAGCAAGGACATCAAGTACCACTAACCTTTTAGGATGAGGGGCACAAAGGGGATAATGGGTGGTTTCATCCTGGACAGAACTTCTCTGTAGCTTTTATGATTCCTACAGGGATCCTGAAATGCAAAAGAGAAATGAAAAACTCAATATTTTTGAGATAAAAGCAGGGACATAATCAACTTTAGCCATTCCCTCACCTCCATTTTTTTAGTTAAACTATAGAGCACAAAGCCATGGATATATCCAATTAAATGTCTTAGATGTGAATCCTTGATGAGGCTAGGAGATTCAAAATCATTCCAAGACTGTTTGAACTATGCAGATTTAGGCAGAGGTGGGATTCAGCTGATCATTAGGGCAGAGAACCGGTTGTTAAATTATTTGAATCCCACCACTGGATTTAGGGTTACTTTGAAAGAGCAAGAGTGGAAAAAAGAAAAAAAACGAAGGAAAAAAAGGAAAAAAATCTCTTTTAAGAATGTGGACCTTCAGAATGAAAAATTATTTCTGGCAGTAGTTTGTTTTGAGTTTTTTTCAACATTTGTATCAAAATGTTAAAAGAGATTTTAGGCAACATTTTTGGTCTATACTTATTTCATGCTAGCGGACAGCAAAAATCTACAAATATTAAAAATTCTGCCACAGCTCAGTGGGGTACAACAAACACATGGGTTTGTTTTTCATGTAAAATGTCCACTACAGCCACTTGTTTCTAGAAGATGCTCAGTAAACTATCTAGGATACAACCTAGGACTGTATTAACCACTGTATTAAGAAACAAATCAATAACTTTAAAAAACATTAGAACACAGGGTTTTCAGAATCTAAACTGAGCTTATCGGTGAGAAAAGATTTATCTTAATTGCTGGAAGTTAAATAGCCTAAAATCTAGATTTTTTTTCTAGTTTTGATTTCATAGAAAAAAGAAAAAGAGAGAAAATTCAAGGCTGATAATAAAGTGGGATTAAAATAAAATAATAAAATTAAAATTTTGAACTGGATGCTCTTGTTGCTTGCATTGCATATTTTATTTCACCACTTTTTACCAGCTCTTTTATAAAGGAAATATGAATGATTTACCGTGAGATTTTCAAATTTACGAAACAAATTTTTAAATTTGCCTGGAAGTTTCTGGAAGAAAAACAAACAGAGTGATAATCAGAGATATCAGTTCTAAATGGACAAGATGTTTTTAAAAACAATTCGTTCAAAGCAGAGTTTGTCCTGTTCAGTGATGGATGTGGGCTAATCTATCCAGACAAAAGGCTGCTAAGCACTGTGGAAAATTTGCAGATGTTGACTGAAAGTAAATTGAGCAAGCTACAATTTAAAGAGGAGGAAGGCGTGTCTCCCAACATTTTTCTTTCCAACTGTTTTGACAAAAAATAAAGATTTCTCCATGAGGAGGTAATAAGTGTCAGAAGTGCCCCAGTACAGAAGCTATGTATAGCTTCTGAGAAGCAGCTGATATTTTGGAGGAAAACAAATGACCACATTGAGGCTTACATTAATCCCTGGTTTAATGAAATTCATTGTAAAATTAAGAGTGAAGCACAAACTCATCTCCTAATTTTCAGGCATTAGGTAGATAACCCTTTGAGACTTCAGATAACGGAAAGTAGTAAATTAGCAAACCTGTTAAAAAAATTCCAGCAGAGAATTTATTATGTTTTCTAATGTTTTCTTAGATCTGCTTTTTCAACAAATGTTAGACTGCATCTTTCAACTAGAACCATCTAACATGGCCAGTTGTCTAGCAAGGACCATAAAAGAACTTGAGGAGCCATCTTACCCTGAAGGGACTGGCTCACCCCACCCGTGCTGGCAGAGAGTGCATTTTGCGGTTCTGTCATTCAAGGAATTTTGGTTGGTGGGATCCAGGAAAAGACCCTTCTCTGCTGCGGTTCCTGCCCTTTGGAATATCATACCCTCTGAAGTGAGATCCCATCCTTCTGACCTTCCATAGAAGCTTTAAGGCCTGGTTCTACCAGATGGCTTTGGGACCCCAATTGGTTTTACACCAGAGCTGGTTGATTAATTAAGAGCTAATCCCATCCCCCCCCCCCCCAATTCATGTATCTGGTTCCTTCCTTTTCCATCTTGTGATAATACTTTTTTTTTTTAATATTGTCATTTGATTGGGTTAGAATATTTATAATCGATGTTTTTTTTATGCTGTAAGCCACTCAGTCGTTTCAAAATGAGACGGGTGGCAAATAAATTTAATAAGATAATAATAAGAAAGCAAGTAAATCTCTTCAAGTGCAACAACCACATTCAGGTTCAGTCAGTACTTTCTATTATAGTGTGACATGGAATTTGCAAAACTGCATTTAGGATTGTATTTGGCTAACTAATGTGTTAAATCCTGAGCTATGATAATTTAAGCCCACGGGCATTACAAAATGGCTCCCAGATTCTTTTAATACATGAGTGATACGAGTATACCTTTCCATCCTGAAATGTGTTGAATGAATGTGACTGTTAAAAGACACACATGCTGCATAAGAACCACACAGAATAGAGGAACTGGTACTTGGATCTGAGCTAGATCCATTAAATCCATTAATAAAACACTGTGAGAGGTTATGTGCCTCTTATAGACATCAATCAGATTATATAACTGCCTTCTAAGGAATCATTTAGTCTTTTATTCCCTCTATTTGAGGAAGCCCACTGTTAACATATTCAATTAACAGTTAATAGTCTACAGCAATGTATCTTTACAGTGCTAACTTCAAGAAGTGTGGAAATTGACTCCCAGAATTCCCCAGCCAACCTGCTATAGGAGTGTAGAGTTCTGTTCTATTCAGAACTATTCCAAAAAACAGGGCAAGAAACAACTAGTTTATAAATTACAAGAAAATACCTGTTAGTTAGACATTAGGAAAATAATTCCCAATCTAAGAGTTTTTCAACAATAGAACAGGCTGCCATGAAAGTGGTGGACTCTCATTTGTTGGAGGTGTTTAACCATAATCATTTGTCAAAGATGCTATATTAGTACAGTAGATTTCTGCATTAGTCCAGGTATTGAACTAGGTAATCTTCAAGATGTTTTTCAACACTTACATTCTATGACTCTATATGTATGTATATATTTCTGTACATAAAAGATGAGCTCATATGCCTGCATGTTACTCGTCTGGTTTTGTTTTATAATAATTTAGGATTTAGATTTGATTTTCTCCTAAAATGAATTATATGCTGTATTCGGTATATTTAATAGGAAGAATATTTTATATTTAAATATATAAGGTATATTTTAGGATTTACACATGCTAACTTAGAAGAACAGGGATTCTCTGAAGGCCTGATAGATAATTTATCAAAACTATTGTGCATGTTTATGTATTATATGAATTAGCTATTATAAATTGTAAATTGTGATGCATTAGGCAAACCATAATTTAATACAACATGGAATCAATGACTGTATAGCCCAAAGATTAAGATACTAAGCTTTGTATAAATTGTAGAAACCCAACACTTACTCAGAACCTAAAACTATAAAAGTAAATCTTAAACAAGGAAATATTCACCATTAATACCAAAATCTTACTTGCTGAAGCCCTGTTATATTAGCTTTATGAGGAAGAATCCTCAAATAAGAAACCTATTATTGAATTTTCTGAATCATAGATGCTTCTTGTTTGCATTTCTGCTTGATGCCAACACAGTCTGATGCCAAAACTTATTTGAAATTATAGGAGGAGCCCAGCTATTAAAAACTATGTGTACCCTCAATTCCTGATAAACAGGAAAAGTGGCTCTTACAAAACAGCCAAAAGGAACATTGTGAATGTAATGAACAACTTAGTGTCTCTATGTTTCTGTGTCAACCTAGGAGTTTGGGAAAGATGAATTCAACACTCACTATATTGCATCTATGAATCTTTCAACATTTTGTGGCTTACAACAGATACTTAAGGAATCTCAGTTTTCCACTCTTTTACCTGATTTTCAGAAAATATAAGAAAAATAATGAATTCTGGACTAGAGTCTTTTGATATCCTTACAGCCCTTCTTTTCTGCAATTACCTGTAGCCACAGGGGAAGGAGCATTAAAACAGTGATTCCATGCAGCACTTAATATAAAACTACTTAATGCAGCAAGAGCTTCCTTAAAATCAGTACTGTTCTACCATATTTACTTGGAAACAAGTCTTATCCTCAGAAGAGACATTCAATTTTTATTAAAAGCTTTCTTTGCAGCTTTAGCTACTTTTCCTGTTTCCTGCTGAATCTCTTTTCCTCTTTTTTATTACTATGAAGTGGGGTTTTACTTTTAGTCTTTATTTTCTTTCAAGTTTTACCAAGCGAAACAAGGACAATTAAGAAGTATTTATCAGGTCTGCCAAGTAACATACTTTCAGCTGTAAGCAGACAGCCTATAATGAAATAAAAACACATTTTAGATGCTAACAATAATGCTTTGCATGTAAATAGACCGTTGACAGACACAGATTAAATATGAGCATGTTAAAGATGCTTTCTAGAAGTCCAGAAACTATGTACAACAAATAAATATAAAAAGTAAATATAATAATTATAAAACCAGTAACTCTTAATAAACCTAAAATATTTGATTAAACAAACATTTTCACTTGTGCCAATTATTTGTACAAATCAAGCTTTCTTTTGCTAAATGATTTCTCAAGCAAGGCATATCTAATTTTTCTCCTTTTTTAAAGTAAGAAAGAATAAATTATCATAAATCTTGTTGAAAATAAAGACAGTCTGAAAATATAGAAAAAATTTAATGCAATGATTTATCACCAGCACTGTCTGGCTCCCAAGTTAAAAAAAGGTGCACAGGATAGCAATTTCATAATAAGGTGTGGTAACCATCTTTTCTAACACTGCTGACTAATAGTTCACCCGTTCCTCATTACTGTGATCACTAAAGCAAGAATAAAGGCAAATATACTGTCCCAGAATAATCCTGCATGATCCAATTTGGGCCAGTCACCCAGAGCAGAGGTTTTGTCTTCCAAGCTTTCAGACTTATGCTGGAGCCGAAAGCAGGGAACTTTTCTCTTTCTGGTCTCCAGCACAAGTCCAAAAGCTCAGAAGACAAAATCTCTAGTCCCAGTGACTGACCCAGATTGGACCCTAAAGCAAGACAAACATATAATCAAAGCCATTTACTGCTGCTCCTCAAAATGAGATTAACATCTGAGTTTTTACTCAGTGTCTCCAAAAAATCTAACCATGCTAAGGAAGGAATACAGAATACTTTTTAAACCAGTATTTTTCAAACTTGGCAAGATGTATGGACTTTAACCCCCAGAATTTCCCATGCTGGCTTGAGAATTCTGTGAGTTGAATGGCACAAACAGGAAACTTTTTGAAGAAAAAGTCAGGGGAAACTATAGAAACACAATTCCTGTAATCAATCTTAGCTGCACTTAGTGGGACATCAAATGCCCAATTGGGAACTGAGACAGGAATGCCTTAAATTCAGGTTAGGGCCTGGAAGATGGCGATAACTTACTGGCTGAAAATTCAATCCTTCCTAGTGCACTTGGTGTCTCCAATCCTGATTAGATAATTTTTCCTCTCCCTGGAAAAGGTGATAGCGCACAAGATGCCCTTATATGGGCTTTCCCCTTATAAGATGGCGCCGTAACAAAGGCAGCCGTCGTGGCCGCTCCGACCCCCAACCCTGTAGATACCCCTATAGATACCTAT
>JAEANM010012901.1:2131-14620 GCA_017656035.1 Myanophis thanlyinensis | reverse complement strand
CTATCTCATATATTAGTTTCACCTTTTAAGTTGCATTTACTGAAATAAATGAACTTTTGCACAGTATTCTAATTTTCTGAGTTTCACCTGTATTTGTGTGCATGTATATGTATAGTATCTACTAATCCTATGTTTAAATTTATATACCAGGAGACCCTATATCATTTCAGACAAATGGCTGTCCAGTCCAATCTCTTCTAAAAACCTCAAGTGATGGAGAACCCATAGTTTCTGAAGGCAAGCCATTCCACTGGCACATTGTTCTCACTATCAGGAAATTTCTCCTTAATTCCAGGTTGGATCTCTCTTTAATGATATTCTGCTTGTTATGTCTTGTCCTGCCCTCAGGTGCTTTGCAGAATAGGTTTAATAAGCTATGGTTTTAATAACTTTAACAGGAATATGTCTTTGACCTGAGAGCCAGTTTGTGTAGTGGTTAAGGCACCAAAGATGGAAACTTGAAGATTGTAGTCTCACCTTAGTCGTGAAGCCAGCTGGAGACTTTGGGCCAGTCCTTCTCTCTCAGCCCTAGGAAGGAAGCAATGGCAAAACACTCTTACGAAATCTTGCCAAGAAAACTGCAGGGATTTGTCCAAGCAGTTGCCAGAGGTCAACACTGACTCAGTGGTATCAAAATAATAAATAATGTTTTGCCCTCCTTATTGTAATTCCACATGCCAAAAAAGGAGCAATCTATTCTCTCTTTCTTCATTAATTCATTTTGTTTACACAGCTTCAATGCTGCTCCATTTGAAACTGGCTCAGAGTGGCTTACATGCTCTGTTCTATTCTGTAAATAAGGTGAAAAAGAGCAAAGTCTAAACATAAATTACAATGCCATGCACACACAGCACCAGAAATAATAAAACCCTCCATTCATTGACCTCCAGTTTACGTGAAGGAGCAGCTGAATACAAATGATTCCCAACTTAGAACCACAACCGAGTTCAAAATTTCTGATGCTAAATGAGACAGTTTTTAGGTGAATTATGTCCCTTTGGACGAGCTTTCTTGCCACACTTGTCTAATAAATCCCTGCAGTTGTTATGCTAGGAACACAGTTGTTAAGTGAATCTGGTTTCTGCATTGACTTTGCTTGTCGGAAGGTCTCAAAAGGGGAATCTCCTAACCCTGAGACAATGTGAGCATCATAAATATGAGTTGGTGGCCAAGCGTTCAAATTTTGTCCATGGGGATCCTGCAATAGTTGTGTGAAATCACAAGTCACCTTTTGTTCTCATGCCTTTGTAACTTCGGACATCACTAAATGAACTGACATCACTAAATGAACTGTTGTAAGTCAAGGACAATCTTTACTCTGTCCAGTTCTGGTCACCATGATACAGAAAGACACTGAGACCCTAGAAAGAGTGCAGAGATAAGGAGTCTGGAGGCTAAATCAAATAATGGATAGCTAAGGGAACTACGTAAGTATGTCTGGTCTACAGAAAAGAAGAATTAAGGGGGACATGAGAGTCTTCCAGTACTCAAGGGGCTGTCGCAAAGAAGAGGGGGTTAACTTATTTCCCAAACACCTGAGGACAGGACAGGATGTGACACTTCTCCAGGAAGTGTCACATCCACAGTCCAGATATTTTTGTCTTCCTTATCAACTGCATCCAGTTTTGGTCACAAGACTATAAAAAAGATTTTGAGATTCTAGAAAGAGTGCAGAGAAGAGCAACCAGGATGATTATGGGACTGGAGGCTAAAACACATGAAGAACAGTTGCAGGAACTGGTTATGTCTAATCTAGTGAAGAGAAGGACCAGGGGACACATGATAGCAGTGTTTCAATATTTGGGGGGCTGCCACAGAGAGGAAGGGGTCAAGGTATTTTCCAAAGCACATAAAGGCCAGACAAAGAATAATGGATGGAAACTGATCAAGGAGAAATTCAAGCTGGAAATAAGGAGAAATTTTCTGACAGTGAAAGTGATCAACCAATGGAGCAGCTTGCCTTCCACAGTTATGGGAGCTTCATCACTGGAAGCTTTCAAGAAGAGATATGGTCATCCATCAGAAATGGTGTAGGGTCTCCTGCTTGGGCAGGGGGTTGGATCAGGTGACCTACAAGGTCCCTTCCAACTCTGTTAATTCATTAAAAATTGTTAGGTCTGGGGTGTTATGGGTCCAGTGGTTTGTCTGTTCGAATTCTAAAGTCCCAAAGAAATTTATGTCTTTCATTTTCTATGACTTTCTCTGTTTTACGGTCCCACCAGTTCTTGCTTGGAGACAAACGGCATTTTCTTGCTGATCACCCAAGATGCTACTTGTCATGTTTCTCGCAGCATTATGAATACATATATGCAAAATCATAGCTAACTGTTCTCTAGCTTGCATTGGGACAAGCTAAAGAACCCAAGAACCTGAGATGTTGACATGTATCCGTGTTGTATATGTGCAGATCTGAGCGGTGTGGCCTTTTGCAATTGTTGTTGTAATTATTTACTGTGGAAAACGTTTAGTAGCATGTTGACAATCTCTCTGCCTTTGCTGCTTTTTCCTGATAGCCTTCAGGTTTAAAGCCCCTGTTTTTTGGCAAGGAAAAGGCTGCACGCTCCAATCTGGTATCTGAAGATGACAAAGTCATCTATCAAACAGAATTAGGACAGCAGATCCTTCCTGTCCTGTTTAGTGTCGTAATTCAATATAAGGCCAAGCCAGAGCTCTGCTGGGAGAGAATAGCTCCTTCAAATCTAATGAAGCCCAGCTCGCTTTTTTCCCTCCCACAAGCAGCATTAGGATGTGAGCTCCTTCTATTTTTAAAACAAGGAAGCGTACCGAGCTTATTAAACAACATTTATTGTGGTTATGGGCTTCGAGAGATCTTAACTTCAAGTGTGGAGATAATGTGTACCGAATTGGCTACAAAATATATTTGAAAAGAGTTTGAAGCTCAGGTGCTTCCATGCACCAATTGCACTGGTCTGTGAGAAGTGCTGTAGTCCTGTGTTCTCACAACCTGTTGATCTTCAAGAGATCTTCTCCAACTAAACCTGTTGAATCTTGACTCAGCAGCACTGGCTGTGGAGCTATAGAGTAGCCAGTTTCTCACTGGTGTTGATTCCTGAAATCTCCCACTTCCTGGTTCTGTGGAATTGTAACCACTTTCCTGATATCAAGAGGCCACCGCCATGATCATTCCATATCATTTCAGGCTCTTCTGGGTGAAGGTTTCATTGTTTCCTTGGCACAGTAAACAAAGTCTCCATTCTTGCTGCAAAAACAGTAATGCATAGTCAAAATGAGATTAGGAGGAACTTTTAATCTCCTGTCATTATATAGTTGATAGTTGAAACCCCGAAGAATGATGAGAATTGCAGATTTGGTAAGGACTCACATGGATGGGGTGTGAAAACTTCTAAGAATTTATGGAGGATATGATCAATGGCTGTGTAGTAGTGCCTATAGACATGTAGACACTGGTGAGACCACATTTGGAATACTGCATCTAATTCTGATCACCACAATGTACCACCAGAAAAAGATGTTGAGATTCTAGAAGAGGTCTAGAGGCTAAAACATATGAGGAACAGTTAAGGAACTAGGTATGCCTAGTCTAACAAAGAGAAGGACTAAGGGTGACATAATAGCAGTCTTCCAATATTTGAGAGGCTGTCACAAAAAAGAGGGGAGCCAACCTTTTCTCCAAAACACCTTAGGGAAGAACAAGAAGTAACAGATGGAAGAGTATCAGGGAGAGATCCAATTAAGAAGAAATTTCCTGACAGTGAGAACAATTAATCTGAGGAACATCTTGCTTCCTGAAGTTGTGGGTGCTCCACCACTGGGGGTTTTCAAGAAGAGACTAGACAGACATTTGTTCAGAATCACGTAGGGTGTCCTGCTCAAGCAGGGGATTGGACAGGAAGACCTCCATGGTTCTCTTCTAAGCCTATTATTCGGTGTTCTATGTTTCTGCTTCGATCTCTATTAGAAACAACTAGGCAGCAGCAGATGGACACACATTTTTAAAAACACAAAATACATGATTATTTATGCAGTCTAGGTACTTTCTATGATATAAAGTTAGACATGAAAACTATTCAAATTGCATGGATTTCTCTCATCTCTTTGAAAGGGCTATATTATTAGCAACATTCTCCACAATGGTGTCCACAGAAGAGAGGGACAAAAAAGTTCAAGACAGCAGTTGCCCCAATAGGAAAATAGTTTTGACATGCATTATCCATGTGACATATGTAGATAAGATGATCTTTAATCATGTTGTTGTGTTGTTGTTTTAATTTTTTGGATTCCCCACTACTTCCGTTGTCACTTTGGACTTCCAATGCAAAAGCAGAATTCAAAATCCAATAATTTCCATTTTCCAAACGCCATTTCTAGGCCTCAGGTACTTAGAAAGGTAGAGTTGCTGAATGCCATTGCTTTTTACATATATCTTGGATTATTCTGATGGGAAGTATTTTTTATTTTTAAAAGAAGGAACTCTCAGTTGTGAACTTTGCACAAAATCTGCTTTTTTCAACTGCAGACTTGTAATACTCAAAATATAGTCATGAATGCTGTGGGAGACTCAATGGAAGAGTCAAACACATCATAAGTCACAATTCCCTGTGTGCCCAAAAGGGATCTCAGTCCAGGATTAATGTCAAGCACCACAAAAATCAAGAGAATCAGGCAGTTCAAATGAGCATAAAGATTTATTGCAAGCTTAAGCTCTCTACAAGAACCTGGTCAACTAACAGTCAAGGGAAATGAGGGGAGATAAGAAAGGTATTCAAGGTGGACTTAGATTTCTTGTGGGCACACAGGGACTCGTGACTTATGATACGTTTGATCTCTTGGTATCATCTCCTACATGCACTCTGAGTTCATATTTCTCCTTCCAGTTTTTCTCTGTCTTTCCCTCTTTGTAATCTTTTTCTAGCTTCAACTTTCTTTAGAGAATCACTGCTCTGCAACCTCAAAAGAAGCTGAACGGTGCAGTCATTCACTGACATTTTTTGTCCTGATCTTTTTTAATCTCAGATTGGGCTGTTAATTTTCAAAGATGCTTTGCATGCTATTGTACCAACCATGTCCTCACTGCCATTTTTAAAGGGTAAAATTAAATCATAGCAGCTGGCAAAGGGAGAATTAACTTCTAGGAGCTGGCAGAAGAAGTTCCACATACATTAAATTCTCAGCAAGTTGCACATTCAATAAATTGGAGAGCAAACTCTAGAACAAATCACACTGAGGTCCATGAGGAATGACTTTAACCATTGTCTGAAGGCCAGAATTATAACGTACAATTTGGCCTTGGTGCAGTTAGTTTGTGTTTTGTTGTGGGAATGAGGAGACAGAGGCAATCGTTCAAACAGGAACAAGAAACTTTATTTATTTCTAACAGTAACCAGTCACTCCGAGCAAGATACAGAATAACGGAGAGACAGCTCTGTATACTTTTAAGCCAGGCGCGTCTTGCCCAATCAGAGTGCAGGATTCTCCCACGCTCTGTTTTTCCCTGCCAAAAGTTGTGCTCCACGTTATGCCCTTATATGGATATACTACACCCCTCCCTTCCCAGAACAGAACAACCAATCAACTCGTAATGTAATCCCGTAAGTATGTAGAGCGTTGTCTAACTCTACGGGACCTGTGCACATCATTTCCTTCTGTGGCAGCAACCTGTGCAGACAGGTTTGCTGCCACTTCTGGCCCAGCCCCCGGAACTTTCGGGAACTTTGTTTTGGGTGTGGCCCAACGCTGAGGAGGCGCTGCTGGAACAATCGGGATTTTCAGATAAGTGGAAGGGTTCAGGGTCTTGGGGTTTGATAGTGTCCCTTGGTCCCACTGGTTTTCCTTTTCTGTCTCATTTGTTTCTGGTGGTGGCTGTTCCACTCTCTTACGGACTTGGTCCCAGTGTCTTTACCACACCTGGCCATCCTGCACCTGTAAGCGATAAGACCGGGGACCTGTGATAGCTGTTATTTCCCCCGGTACCCACAGGGGCCCCTCTGAGTAATTCCTAACATATACGCTATCCCCAATTCCGAATTCTTTTTGTTTGTTGGTCTCTGTGTTGGCCTTCTCCTGAATGTAATTAGGGTGCAGTCTATCTAGTTTGCTCCTTAGTCTGTGGCCCATTAACAGCTCAGCCGGACTTTTACCTGCTTTCGAGTTGGGGGTGATGTGTTGCACCAGAAGTAAGACATCTATTTTATATTGCCAATCCCCTTCCACCATACGTTTCAATGCACTTTTTGCCAACTATCATAATCTCCGCCTGACCATTGCTCTGTGCATGATATGGAGCGACCATGGCATGTCTAATACCCTGTTCAGCCAGAAATATTTCAAAGGTGTTTGTGGTGAATTGGGGTCCGTTATCTGAAACTAAGACGTCTGGGAGGCCATGGGTTGCGAATAGTCATCTAAGCACCCTAATAGTGGCTTCTGTAGTCGTGGAACCCATTCTCACAATTTCGAGCCATTTGGAAAAGGCATCAACCACTATTAGGAAGGTCTGACCTTGCATGGGACCCGCATACTCTATGTGAATGTGTGTCCATGGCCCTCATGGTTGTTCCCACTCCCTACACGGAGTGGTTGGGGGGTTTGGTCTGGACTCCTGGCACGGGGAACAGGTGGCCACCCATTTTTCTATGGCATCATCCATTTTAGGCCACCAGGCATAGCTCCTGGCTAACGCCTTCATCTTTACCACCCCGGGTGCCCTTCATGCATTAACTTCAAAATGTCATTTCGCAAAACCGTTGGTATTATCACACGATCCCCCCACAATAAACACCCTTTCAGAAGAGACAGTTTGTGCTTTCTCAGCCAGTATGGGCACAGTTCCTTTTTGACTGGCAAGTCAGGCCACCTCCTCCCCACCCAGCACGAAACTTGCGCTAACAGTTTGTCTTTGGAGGTAGCCTTGCCAATGTCTGACGTGGCTAGGAGGCTGGAGGTGAACTGTTCGATGAACAGGACAGAGTCTGCCAGGGCAGGGTCCTCAACGGGGGCGGGCAGGGAACATCTGCTCAATGCATGTGCCAGGGTCTTTCCGGGCTGGTGTTGCAATGTGTAATAATAAGCAGCCAAAAAAACTGTCCACCGGGTAAATTGCGGTGACAGGATGGGGGTGGGTGGGCTTGTTTCTTGCCAAAATCCCCAACAACGGTTTGTGGTCCATTACAAGTGTGAAGTGTCTCCCATAGAGGTATTAGTGGAAGCGCTTAACCCCAGCCACTAGAGCCAAAGCCTCCTTGTCGATTTGGCTGTAGTTGCGTTCGGCTGGGGCTAGCGTTCTACAGTAATATGCAATGGGGGCCTCCTTTCTGTTTGGTAGTAAATGGCCCAGGACAGCCCCCACCCCAAAAGGGGATGCATCACAGGCTAAGATTAACGGGAGTGTGGCATTATATTGCACCAGTAACTGGTTTGAGAGTAAAAGATCCTTGACGGCTTGAAATGCTTTTTGTTCAGTCCAACCCCACACCCAGGCAGTCTTTTTTCCAAAAGGCGATGCAGAGGTTCTGCGATGGAGGCTTTATGGGGCAGAAAAGCATTGTAAAAATTAAGCAGCCCCAAGAAAGCCTGTAGGTCCGCCGGGTTCTTAGGTGTGGGCACGTTTTGGATAGCTTCTATTTTAGATTTGGTAGGGTGTATGCCAGAGGCATCAATGAGGAATCCCAGGAATTCAACCTGGGTTTCCCCTATTTTACATTTATCACGCTTGAGGTGGAGACCTGCGTCTTGAAGTTTAGAGAAAACTTTCCGCAATCTTTGTTCCAATTCGCTTTCTGATGAGGCAGACACTAGGATATTGTCAAAGTATGGTACAACCCCTGGTAACCCGGCTAAGAGGCATTCCATGAGGTTTTGGAACAACCCCGGGGCAACGCTTATCCCGAATTGTAATCGGTTGCATTTAAATGCGCCCCAGTTGTGTGACGATCGTCTGAGCCTCCGCTGTCTTTTCGCATACCGGCAATTGCTGATATGCTTGGGCAAGGTCCAATTTGGCAAAGATTTTTCCCTTTCCCAACTGGTGCAATAAATGCTGTACCACTGGCACGGGGTATGCACTCTGTTGCATGGCCTTATTCAACATGCATTTGTAGTCAGCACATAGGCGAATGGAGCCATCTGGCTTTATGGGGGTCACTATTGGGGTCTCCCAGGGTGCACGGTCTACTGGTTCTAAGATGCCCTGTTGTAGCAATTTGTCAATTTGTTTGTCTATCTTGCTCTTAAGAGCAAAGGGGACCCGTCTGGGCTTAAGCCAAATCGGGGCGATGTTTGGGTCTAAGTTAAATGAAATTGGTTTCCCCCTATACTTGCCCAACCCATCGGCAAACAGTTCCGCGAATTCTTCAAGCAGTCTGTCAACTCTCTCTGTTGGTGCTGCTGGGCTGATCTTGTGGACTCCTTCGATGTGAAGCCCCAGGGCTTGGAACCATTCGAGTCCCAGCAAACTGGGCAAGGTTCCTTCGACAACTGTTAATTCTAATGGCCCCCTGAATTCTTTAAACTCTACAAGGACGGTTTTCCTTCCCACGACAGGGATTCGCTTCCCCTTTTATGATCGATCGTTGCAGTTTCAGTTGTGTTTTTTGTATTTTTGGTAACATACATTTTAATGTTCTCCATGCGATTATGGTCAAGGCTGACCCTGTATCCACCTCCATCTTGCAAGGAACCCCTTCGATCTTGACTGTCACCGTTATTTTATTCGCGCCCTTTTTGTTGTTCAAACATATGCGAATATGGTTCGTTTTTTGTTTCGGCTTCCAGTTATTTCGTCTTTTGCTGGAATCTCCTTCTGCTTCTCTCTGGTTTGCTTGGTATTTGTTGGATAATGCTGCTGGCACTCTCGCTCGACACACACGCACCAGATGCCCCTTCCATTCACAGCGTCTGCATACTGTGTCTTTAAATCTGCATTCTATGTGGGGGTGTCTTCCCCCGCATCCGGAACAGAAACCTCCTTCCCAATGCCTTATCGGTCGCTGGGCATCGGTTCGATGAATGTCTTCATCTCTGCTTTGGTCGTCTCCGCTGTCTTCGCTCAGCTTGTGCACATTTCCTGCCTCTTTTGGTTTTAGCGGGCTCCCACTTCGCGCCATTTTTTGGTGGTGTCTGGTTGACACTGCCAATTTCTGCGAGCTTTCGCAGCCCTTGCAATGTCTATGGCCATCGCCCATGTGAGATTTGGCTTGGCCAGTAGTTTCTACTGTAGATTGAGATCTCTCACCCTGCATACTAGCCGGTCTGCTAGTCGATCTTCAAGGTCATTAAACTTGCATTGTTCAGCCGCCATACGTAGCTCAGCGATAGAATCGTTCACCGATTCGCCTTCCCCTTGGATGCTTTCATTGAATTGATGTCTCAACACCGTTTGGGAAGGGGTCAGTTTGAAGTGTTCTTTCAGCATCGTTTGTAGTCTTGCCCACAGCACTGAGTCAACTGGGTTGGGGGCTGCCAGAGCCTTTGCAACATGAAACACTCTCTTCCCACAGTAGCTCAGGAACATAGCCCGCTTTTGTTTGTCACTTAACTCTCCTAGGTCGTTTGCTACTAAGAAACAGTGGAACTTAACCATAAACGACTCCCAGTCCTTGACGCTGGGATCGAATTGGGTTGGGGGGGCATGTGCAGCCATTCTCCCCGGATCTTCTGGAGCTTATTCTGGGTGAACACCCTCAATGTTCTCCTATCCCATCCTCGTCACCAGTGTTTTGTTGTGGGAATGAGGAGACAGAGGTGATCATTCAAACAGGAACAAGAAGCTTTATTTATTTCTAACAGTAACCAGTCACTCCGAGCAAGATACAGAATAACGGAGAGACAGCTCTTTATACTTTTAAGCCAGGCACGCCTTGCCCAATCAGAGTGCAGGATTCTCCTGCACTCTGTTTTTCCCTTCCAAAAGTTGTGCTCCACGTTATGCCCTTATATGGATATACTACACTTTGCATTTGTCTTCTTTTCTCCTAATATGCCGGAGATAAAAAAAAACTCTTCTGGGGAGGTCTGAAAGAGGCTTTGATGTTCAAGATCAGGTAGATCTCAGATTCAAACTGATATGGAATCTCCTAATGCACCTGTTCACTCATAAGTCAACAGCTGCATTCACTTGCGCCATGGAGAAATACAGGTCCCCAAATTTGAAACTCTGTCCCAGTTTCACCATGCAGAAAAAACATTGACCACATTGATAACTCACATGTATAGGATGTTATCTTTCCTTCTCATTAGCTGATTACATTTGGATTGAAAGTAGCTGGATATAGGTAGAAAACATTATATTTCTAGGCAAGAAAACCCTTGCAATTAGTATTAAAATCAAAAGTGTTTCTTACAAGCACCCATTCGATCAATTGTGATTTTTTTGAGGTGTCCGAAGGGATCAGTTATGGCTAGAGCCTAACTATAGCAATTATATTTCATTTTGGTTAAAGATAAATGAAAATTGAAAATTCTTTTTCTTCATATTAGATCAATTATATTCAAGTAACCTTTTAGTTGTGGAATCTCTATGTGACTTTCTGCGACATAGAGTAGATGTCACGGACAGAGTAGATCAAAAGTAGGTCTGGATGAGGTTCCTAGCAGGTCCATGTTAATGATCATGTCGTATCAGCTGTCATTTCTTTTAGCCAATTTTTCTGCATCCAAGGTAGTCAACAGCAAAGTGACACCTATTTTTCTGTTCTCCCTTGCAATCTGTAAGGGCATTACAAGTATAGAATAGAGTAAAATAGTGCTGGAAGAGACCTTGGAGGTTTAGTCCAGGCCCCTATACAAGCAGGAGAACCTTTCAGATAAGTTATTGTCTAGTCTCTTCTTAAAAACCTCCAGTGACAACCTCCCCACAACTTCTGGTGGCAAACTGTTCCACTGGTTAACATTCCCCACTGTTAGGAAGTTTCTCCTTAATTCCAATTCTCTCCTTGATCAGTTTCCAACCATTGTTTCTTGTTCTGCCCTCCAGTGCTTTGGAAAGCAATTTGATCCCCTCTTCTTTGTTTCAGCCCCTCAAATACTGGAATACCTGCTATCATGTCACCCTTAGTTCTTTTCTCTAGACTAGCCAGACCCAATTCTTGCAACCGTTCTTCATATGTTTTTGTCTCCAGGCCTTTGATCATTTCAGTTGCTCTTCTCTGAACTTTTTCCAAAGTCTCAACATATTTTTGGTAACATGATGACCAAACTTGGCTAATTTTGATTATCATTGTTCTTTAAGTTAATGCAGTCTGCGTGCTTACATTTTTGCTCTGTTGCAATATCAGATAGTCAGAATATTCCAACTTTGATTGTCTTGAGCATAGAAATTTTTTTGTTTGCTCATTTCAGGCAAAAGGCTTCTAACAATTTCTTGATCATGCTATTTATTGCTGTTGTGATTATTATTCATTTTATCCCATGGTTCCTCTAAAAGCATGTTTTTATTTTCTTACCATTTTTGTTGTAACAGCAACCTTGTGAGATGAGTTGGAGTGAATGATGGCTATTGACGCGGAATCGACCAATGAATTTCATGAGTGAGTACTGCACTGATCTAACTATTCTAACAATCGATCGTGCAACACTGCTATGATTGTTCACAAGGAGAGTTTGTACAGGTTTTCCAGAAAAAGACATTTTTCACATTGCTTAGTGGCATTGTTCTTACATATGAGGGGAAAGACTGAGAAATACTATTCCCAAAGGTACTTTTTTTCCAAGAGGCAACTGGAGTTTCTGGTTTTTCTTTGATGACATTTCTCTTCCCATCCAAGAAGCTTCTTCAGCTCTGTCTGGATGGTGAGGAATGGAAGGATTTATACTCCTTGCAGACAGCTAGTAATTTGCATTCTTTTAGAGAGCTGTTGAGGCCACTTGGAAATTGTTTGTGTGCTTAGGGTCACCTGAGTGGTGCAAATGGGTGAGGAGCCTTCTTGGAACTGTTGAAAGGACTATGTTGTGTTAATCTTTCTTCAGGATGTTTCCCTGTGTCCCTTCACTGTTGAACATAGGCACAGGGACAACAGTGAAGGCTCCACACCCATTTGCACTACTCAGGTGACTAGCTATCTGCAAGGAATATAAATATAAGTCCTTCCATTTGCCACCATCCAGTCAGAGCTGAAGAAGCTTCTTGGATGGGAAACGAAACGTCTTCAAAGAAAACCAGAAACTCCAGTTGCCTCTTGAAAAAAGAACATCTTTAGGACAACCACAGCCTAGATGACTGAGAATCTCCATAGACACTGAGAAAAACAGTAGTCTTCTTAAGGTCCAGTATTTGATGAGTTGACAATCCAGAAGGTGAGGAATGATGGGTTCGTGATTATTTCTTTCATTTTGTTACTTGCTGAAATACATGGGTTTCCTTTTTTTAATCATTTTTAAATTTTATTCAAAACATTAAAATACAAACTCCAAAAAGGAAAAAAAACACAAAAACAAAAACAAAGCTAAACAAGACAGAACTAAAAAAAATTGCACAAAATGAAAAAAAACAAAGCAAACACACACACACATCCA